>JAFDUT010000059.1:0-100956 GCA_017309665.1 Coelopa frigida | reverse complement strand
ACTTTTTTAACGTGCATAACCAAATATCCAACTTTTAAGGTCAAAAGTCTAACCGGACAGCAGAGAAAAACAATGAGCTTCAGTAAATTTTTGTTAAATTATACTGTTTTAGAAATGTATGATTACTTAAACAATACTTTTCATGCATGTTTACATATTTTAGATGTCATTTAGTTAAAAAAAACTATCTTTATTCACTTTCTTAACCTCAATAATATAAACAATTTGGGTGGGGGTAAAAGGGACCCCAAAATTGTTGCCATTCTGATATAAGGTGTTTTGTTTTATAATAGAGATATTGTTGAGATAACGATCATTCTCAATAAGTATCTATAAAAGTCAAAACCTCATGATAATATCGCCATGTTCGTGAAATTTCATAATAAAAAAAACACCAGCCTCCCTGAATTGTGAATTTCTTTCCACTAAAATTATGATGTGTTTTTGGGTTTTTAACCTGGTTCTTGAGACCAAAAAAAAATTGTTCATACAAATGTTTCAGAAACTATTTTTTTGTCTCAGGAACCAGGTTAAAACTAAAAAACATGCCTTTAACGGCGTATTTGCTATAGCTAATTCTTGCATTTTGTCTGGGGAGCATCCACATGGAGCATATTTTCGGGATATCTTCTTGGTCTGCAGCTGTTTCGTGGCCGATTGGTCTTCTTTCATTTTTTTCCCATAGTTTTCAATATTTTTTACAATATTCCATAAAATTTTGATACTACTTTCCATTTTATTGGGGATTTCAGGAAAAGAACATTCATTTTCAATATGCACTCACATTTTTGCCTTTTCGGTTAAAGTATGCACCTTTGGTCTGGAAATTATTAATGTAAAGACAAGCACAATACCTTAAACCATCTTAATTTTGAAAATTTAACATTCGTCAGTAATGTAACTCATCGTATAGCGAAACTGTGACTGCTTTTTCGAAAGAAATTTTGTTTCTCAATATTGTTCCTAATTGTCTATTCTATCGATTTGCATTCGTCAAATATTTTTGCAAATTCTCTTTCAAAAGTTTTTAGCTGTCATCGACAAAATTTTTGTGTTTCTATTCATGTGACGCGGAGTGTATCTGTGCCTACACGGCATAATAGCTTAAGGCCAAAAACATAGTTTCGAGATAATCAATGTTTTGTGTAAAATTCATACCGTTCGGTTTTCAAATAGGTGTTTTTGTGAAATATGTGTGTAGGGGTATTTTATTGAATAAAAATTCAATGTGGTAAAAATTCAGTAAGGGTGAAGTATAAAAAAGTGTAATTTTTCGACTTAAGTGTTTTTATTGAAATTATAAAATTCCTTCTCTAAGTCGACATAAGTTGTTATGTTGCAACTAAAATGAGTCTGGACGATCCTTAACTCGACTTAAGCTTTTATGTTCGGTGAAAAATTTTTTTTTCTTATGTCGACATAAGCTAATCTGTTGAAAGCTTTTCAAATACTTATGTCGACTTAAGCTTTTATATTAAATTAAAATCTAACCAAAGTAACTTAAGCTGTTAGAGAAACGACCGGTTACATGGATAGTTGCGTCTTGAATAGGACAATCATAATAGCAACAAACCCCAATTTTCGCTTATGTCGACTTAAGCTACTATTGTGTGTAGGCACAGATATGTAAACACTACTTGCTGAAAATGCACACTATTCGCTTTATAAAATATAGCTTCAAATGCTCAGATTATATGAATAAAATATTATATTATTATGCACTATAAATATTTTGTTTTATGATATGAAATTACTTAAATATATTGTCTCAGTAAGTTATTCAGATGTGAAATCAAATGCATACAATCAATACAAATGTAAACTCGTACCACTAGGAAACTAAAAACGATAACTATGTTGTTTGGGCCCTAAAATTCCTCATTTCACACTAATAATCGACGAATTATTTTTTTTCATAATTTTTCGGGAATATTCTTAAAAAAAATAACTACATCATAATTTTGGTGGACAGAATTTAAAAAAAAATGCACAATTCAGGAAGGCTGGTGTGTTTTTTTTATTATGAAATTCCACGATCATGGCGATATTAGGTTCAATTTCATGAGGTTTTGACTTTTATAGATACTTATTGAGAAAGATCGTTATCTCTAACAATATCTCTATTATAAAAACACCTTATATCAAAATGGCAACAATTTTGGGGTCCCTTTTACCCCGACCCAAATTGTTTATAATCCTACATTTCTAAAACAGTAAAATTAACAAAAATTTACTGAAGCTCATTGTTTTTCTCTGCTGTCCGGTTAGACTTTTGACCTTAAGAGTTGGATATTTGGTTATGAACGTTAAATAAGTATGATATAAATCTATGTTTAAATGAAAAGTTTTGTGTTAAATAAATGTCAATGAACCATTATACATATGCTTACTAAATTATCATTTAAATAACATACAGTTGGCTGTCGATGCAATGAAAGATTGAAAAAAAGTTCTGTCCGGTTAGACTTTTGAGCAACTGTATGCAGTATACGTCGAATCGACGTAGATTACCTTTCTAGTCTGTCTGTCTGTCTGTGGAAATAGATTTTCTGATGAAAACTGTAATTGGTACTGACCTGAATAAATAAGAATGATGATGGCTTGCTGAAACTAATTCTATATATACATGAACATCATGTTTTATATTGATGGTAATTAAGTCAAAATAAACTTTAACATTAGATTTAGATTCATTATGGTAGATGCCGAAATAAAGAAAATGGCTATCAATATGCCTCCGACCCACAAATACCCTAATTATTTTTTATTCTTCTACGTTTTAGATCCGTTCCTGGAAAACCCCATATAAAATAAATTGATATAAAACCTAGGACTTGGTACCGAACTAAATAATTCAGTATATTATAAGTATGTACTATATTTACATTTAATCTTAAATGTCAAACGGCTGTGTTTAACAAATTTATTTAATAAAAAATACTTATGATAATTGATATTAATATTGATTTTCGATATATTGGTGTTTTTTCGATCACTTTTGGACATATATAAGTTGATTCATATCACAAGAATAACAAGACTTTTAATTTTTATTATACCCTATAAGGATATAATAATTTTGTCCTTCTGTTTGTAACGAATTAACCCTAGAAAGGTAATCATATTTTACACAAGTTGTAGGTAGGTAGGGTAATAGCACACTTTTTGAAAAATATTATAAAAGTGCATTTTTATATTAAATTTTTCTTCGAAATGTTTGGTTTTTTGATTTAAATATTACATTTGGAGTTTAAACATTTATAATAAACAAAAACTATAACAACTATTTAAAATATTGTTGTTTTTACTCATTAAGCCAATCCAACTATGTTTTTGGTTGGACAGAGAAATAGCACACTTTTCGTTGTAATGAACAAAACTCGGTATTCATTCGATAACAAATTGTTATAGTTTTTGTTCTTCTCTTTAATATTAACGGGTTTTTGTACAAAAATGGATAAAGGTCCTTATTCTTCTCCAGAAAAAAGGATGATTATAAGGACACTATTCAAAATCGGGAAAATCCTTCTGAAATAGTCGAAATACAAATTTTTTGCAGAAGAATAGTCTTCAATACCACGAAATTAGTTGAATCGAATGTAGAATTGACGACAAAACAAACAATTTGTAAAGATCCTTTGAAAAAAATAGATAAAAGAGACGATAAAACCATCGTAAAACAGTTTGAGGTCAATCCTTTTAAGACTTTGAGCACAATATAGAACCAAATAATTGACAAATTTTATTCGAATATTTAGTGTAGAGGAGTAAGAAGACAAATCAACGAGTTTGGGCTGTTTAGACTACTCAGCAAGACAACTTTGCCCCTACCAAACCAAAAACGTAAAGGCGATGCTGACTTCCACAGAGACCCCCGAGAATAAATTGTTTAAATTTTGAAAAATAGTAATATGGTGTGATGAAATAAAGATAAATTGGATCAGAGATGGCAAAACGTGTCTGAATACCACAAAATGATATTAATTTCATTAAAAATACTTTTTTCCCATAAGTCTTCACCATGGGGAAAAAGGATTATTATCGTCGAATCGACGTAGTCCAGTTTATATCTAATGTTGGGATAGAATATATACCGGACCTCGTTCAATCATCTCAGTTTATAGTATTAGAATAATTTTTGCTTAAAAAAAACATAAATTAAATCTTTTAGTTAACATATTTACTAAATTTTTATAAATATTTCTTCGAGGAACATTTTTGCAGATCTTATGTGGGGATATTAATCAAAATTCATTTTAGGAAAAAATAAAAAAATTACCATTTTTATGATGATAAAATATATATAATAGATTCATTTTATCAAAACGACACTAAAAGGTTTTGAAAATAATGAATTAGAGTAAAAAATATAAAGTTTAACTTTGCGCTCTCATCATACATATTTTGGAGTCATATTTTTTTGCAAATAGTCTTTTTCATTCATCAGTTTTGATATTGAAAATATATATACTAATAACAAATATAGTGGTACGTCATCTTCCAATCCAGGAATTAATAATAATTTTCTTTACCAGTGTCCTTAATTGTTTCCTTAGCTGTATTTTCTGTGGAAAAACGGTTATTCTTCGTTATGCTGGTAAGAATTTTACAATAACATTGTCCGATGGATCTTTTTGAGATAATTTGAAACACTGACAAGCAACGAAAGGAACAAAATATAACAAATTTCAGCAAAAAAGTAAAAGGTCACTTTAAAGATAATCTACGTCGCAGCGACGTATTGGAGTTACATATGTATTACCGTTAAAAGACCCGTTACTCTGCGCTACTCTAGACTAAAAAGTGCATAGACTGCAAGAGTATGCCGTCAACTAGAACTGTGCGAAGAACGATATCCGTACCATGAGACAGAAATTAAAGAATTGAAAAAATATACAGTGGCTCAAAAGTCTAACCGGACAGAACTTTTTTCAATCTTTCATTTCATCCACAGCCAACAGTATGTTATTTAAATGATAATTTGGTATGCAGTTAGATAAAATTGTTCATTGACATTTATTTAACACAAACTTTTCATTTAAACATAGATTTATATCATACTTTTTTAACGTGCATAACCAAATATCCAACTTTTAAGGTCAAAAGTCTAACCGGACAGCAGAGAAAAACAATGAGCTTCAGTAAATTTTTGTTAAATTATACTGTTTTAGAAATGTATGATTACTTAAACAATACTTTTCATGCATGTTTACATATTTTAGATGTCATTTAGTTAAAAAAAAACTATCTTTTATTCACTTTCTTAACCTCAATAATATAAACAATTTGGGTGGGGGTAAAAGGGACCCCCAAATTGTTGCCATTCTGATATAAGGTGTTTTTATAATAGAGATATTGTTAGAGATAACGATCATTCTCAATAAGTATCTATAAAAGTCAAAACCTCATGATAATATCGCCATGTTCGTGAAATTTCATAATAAAAAAACACCAGCCTCCCTGAATTGTGAATTTTCTTTCCACTAAAATTATGATGTGTTTTTTGGGTTTTAACCTGGTTCTTGAGACCAAAAAAAAATTGTTCATACAAATGTTTCAGAAACTATTTTTTGTCTCAGGAACCAGGTTAAAACTAAAAAACATGCCTTTAACGGCGTATTTGCTATAGCTAATTTCTTGCATTTTGTCTGGGGAGCATCCACACATGGAGCATATTTTCGGGATATCTTCTTGGTCTGCAGCTGTTTCGTGGCCGATTGGTCTTCTTTCATTTTTTTTCCCATAGTTTTCAATATTTTTTACAATATTCCATAAAATTTTGATACTACTTTCCATTTTATTGGGGATTTCAGGAAAAGAACATTCATTTTCAATATGCACTCACATTTTTGCCTTTTCGGTTAAAGTAAGCACCTTTGGTCTGGAAATTATTAATGTAAAGACAAGCACAATACCTTAAACCATCTTAATTTTGAAAATTTAACATTCGTCAGTAATGTAACTCATCGTATAGCGAAACTGTGACTGCTTTTTCGAAAGAAATTTTGTTTCTCAATATTGTTCCTAATTGTCTATTCTATCGATTTGCATTCGTCAAATATTTTTGCAAATTCTCTTTCAAAAGTTTTTAGCTGTCATCGACAAAAATTTTTGTGTTTCTATTCATGTGACGCGGAGTGTATCTGTGCCTACACGGCATAATAGCTTAAGGCCAAAAACATAGTTTCGAGATAATCAATGTTTTGTGTAAAATTCATACCGTTCGGTTTTCAAATAGGTGTTTTTGTGAAATATGTGTGTAGGGGTATTTTATTGAATAAAAATTCAATGTGGTAAAAATTCAGTAAGGGTGAAGTATAAAAAAGTGTAATTTTTCGACTTAAGTGTTTTTATTGAAATTATAAAATTCCTCTTCTCTAAGTCGACATAAGTTGTTATGTTGCAACTAAAATGAGTCTGGACGATCCTTAACTCGACTTAAGCTTTTATGTTCGGTGAAAAAATTTTTTTTTTCTTATGTCGACATAAGCTAATCTGTTGAAAGCTTTTCAAATACTTATGTCGACTTAAGCTTTTATATTAAATTAAAATCTAACCAAAGTAACTTAAGCTGTTAGAGAAACGACCGGTTACATGGATAGTTGCGTCTTGAATAGGACAATCATAATAGCAACAAACCCCAATTTTCGCTTATGTCGACTTAAGCTACTATTGTGTGTAGGCACAGATATGTAAACACTACTTGCTGAAAATGCACACTATTCGCTTTATAAAATATAGCTTCAAATGCTCAGATTATATGAATAAAATATTATATTATTATGCACTATAAATATTTTGTTTTATGATATGAAATTACTTAAATATATTGTCTCAGTAAGTTATTCAGATGTGAAATCAAATGCATACAATCAAATACAAAATGTAAACTCGTACCACTAGGAAACTAAAAACGATAACTATGTTGTTTGGGCCCTAAAATTCCTCATTTCACACTAATAATCGACGAATTATTTTTTTTCATAATTTTTCGGGAATATTCTTAAAAAAAAATAACTACATCATAATTTTGGTGGACAGAATTTTAAAAAAAAATGCACAATTCAGGAAGGCTGGTGTTTTTTTTATTATGAAATTCCACGATCATGGCGATATTAGGTTCAATTTTCATGAGGTTTTGACTTTTATAGATACTTATTGAGAAAGATCGTTATCTCTAACAATATCTCTATTATAAAAACACCTTATATCAAAATGGCAACAATTTTGGGGTCCCTTTTACCCCGACCCAAATTGTTTATAATCCTACATTTCTAAAACAGTAAAAATTAACAAAAATTTACTGAAGCTCATTGTTTTTCTCTGCTGTCCGGTTAGACTTTTGACCTTAAGAGTTGGATATTTGGTTATGAACGTTAAATATGTATGATATAAATCTATGTTTAAATGAAAAGTTTTGTGTTAAATAAATGTCAATGAACCATTATACATATGCTTACTAAATTATCATTTAAATAACATACAGTTGGCTGTCGATGCAATGAAAGATTGAAAAAAGTTCTGTCCGGTTAGACTTTTGAGCAACTGTATGCAGTATACGTCGAATCGACGTAGATTACCTTTCTAGTCTGTCTGTCTATCTGTGGAAATAGATTTTCTGATGAAACTGTAATTGGTACTGACCTGAATAAATACGAATGATGATGGCTTGCTGAAACTAATTCTATATATACATGAACATCATGTTTTATATTGATGGTAATTAAGTCAAAATAAACTTTAACATTAGATTTAGATTCATTATGGTAGATGCCGAAATAAAGAAAAAGGCTATCAATATGCCTCCGACCCACAAATACCCTAATTATTTTTTATTCTTCTACGTTTTAGATCCGTTCCTGGAAAACCCCATATAAAATAAATTGATAAAAAACCTAGGACTTGGTACCGAACTAAATAATTCAGTATATTATAAGTATGTACTATATTTACATTTAATCTTAAATGTCAAACGGCTGTGTTTAACAAATTTATTTAATAAAAAATACTTATGATTACATAAAAATAATACAAAACCGATTTAGAGGGTAGTAATTGAAAGTTTATTAAATATAGTTAAATTATATTATTATTATTGCATTATTCACCTGTTCCAACTGTTTGCATGACAATAAAAATAAGCACGAAGACTCATTTTCGCTCAATATTCCTATAATCAAATTCGCGACATATCGCCCTTGTGTGCGTGGTTTCATTCACTGATATTTTTTTAATTTTTTGATATTAATTAAATTTTTTTAATTGACTGTTGGTAGCTCTTTCTGAGTGTACTTTCATCAGGAATTTGTTGGCCTGTGTATTTTTTTAAAAAATTATTAAATGTAGCATTGCTATGCACATTCCATGGAATATTTCCTGCAACCAAAGCTGTACAATTTTAAATTTATTGTAGGAATTGTTGCTGGTCGCGTTGCTAGAAGGATGCGCATTTTTGTCGTTATTATTATGGGATGCTTTTGCCCTTCTGTGAAGTGCAGTAGCAAAATGCTGCTGCAATTGAAATTTTTTTCCGCAAATAATCTAAATTATAAAAAACATTAAAACACACATTTAATTTAACAATCTGGCTTTTAATTTCACCTTTTTGTCACATATTGTACAAATGATACAGTTTTCATACATTTTAAAACACTTTTCGGGAAGGCTGTTAAACCATTTCCCGATTTTGATATTTTTCTTATTTTTGTTAATTTTAGACATTTCACTATACTACACAAATGAAAATCGCTAAAGAAATAATAAAATACCGGATGAAAATTTTCAATAAAAACTCTAGAAACGATGATTGATAAGTGAACATTTGTTTCATATAGAAAAATTTTTCAATATAAAAAACAACAGGCACAAAGAAACTGCAAGTGTTAGGTGGAATGTGATATAGTACAAGTAGCAGATATTTCATATTCTAAAAATTTAAAAATTCGAAATCAATGTTTTTGATGAAATGCGTTTGCATATATTTTTCATATATTTTGCTTATTTTTGGTACATTTTTTTTTGCATATTTTTGGCATATATTTTGCATATTTTCGATATGCAACACAATTTGTTATATTTGAACGATAAAACGTCTAGATACCATGTTTGGTTTCAATCTGATGAAAAATACGGAAATATGCAAAATCCGAGGTCTATTTATTAGATTAAATAATACTACTATGAGTTCCCGTGTATCATAGTAGTAATAAATTGAATATGTGACATGCACACCTACCACACAAAACAAATATCTTATATTGTATTCAAATTCAAAAGTGTTCACTTTTAATTTTACTATTTTTCACTTTGACGCCCTTTCATATTTAAACACTTTTAATTTTAAAGTGTTTTGTACTGAAGCTGAAAGTGTTTTTCCCTGTGTGCAGTTGTGAAAATAGCACGATGGAGTTAGTAGCATTGACGTGTAATGACGCATTATTACTAATTATTTATAGAAATTCTGTGTTTACTGAACCTCTACTAAGGATGTTTTTATTCAAAGCCATTGAGGATTCGAATGAATACAATGGAAATATAAAAGTCGATAAGGTAATAGTTATGGGTGATTTCAATATATGTCGAAAAGCTGAGAAATATATGTTGGAACGTAGGAGTCTAACAAATGGAATAATTCCCCTTATTGACAAAAATATTTCCACGAAGAACGGATCTACTCATATTGACTCGGTATTTACCAAAATACCGACTTTAGAAATTAGTGCAATGACGTATGATACTGTATACAGTTATACATATATTCATATGGATTACTTCAAAAAATAGAAAAATAATTATTAATTTGTTTTATTTTTAACCCTAGGATGGGCAACTTGGCCTGATGAGGCCCATTTTGAGTTTAAACATTTTTTTTTAATATGTATTTTATTTGCAATCTATCTTATAAACATAATGTGTTTGGAATAATTTAATTCTACTGGGATAGATACACTTCAATAGGTGTATCTATATATACATTAAATATATATATACTTATTTAATAGATATTGCAATTAATTGTATTATTAATATTACAAATAGAAATTACAAATTTTGCAAAAATATTAATATAATTTATTTTCTAAAAGGTAAATCAAGAACATGAGATCTTTTCAGTCTATTTGTTTCATTGCTATCATTCAAAATACCTCTCACTAAACATCGCTATTTGGTTGTTTGTTGTCAAAACTAAGTTCCGAATTAGGAACTTGGTCCAGTAAAGCCCCTTATTTTTAAAATTAAGTAATTGTTGCTTAGCTTTAATGTGGTGTTTCCATGTCAATCTTATATCCAAATGCATCCCAAGTTATTTAACAGTATCACTTTTTGGAATTGTCGAACCATTAATGGATACCTTTACCTTTTAACCAGAGCTCAATATCATCTAATGCATTTTGTACAAGGCAGGAAGCCATAGCCGGTGAATCATTTGCAGCAAGTATAGCTGTATCATCAGCATATGCTGCAACTAAAATATCATTTGATGTGGGCATGCCAGCAGTAAATATAGTGTATAGAACCGGGCCGAAATACTACCTTGAGGTTTTATCAGCTTTAGCACTTTTATCACAAATATCTGAAGTACCATTTTGGATTTTTACATACAATTTTCGATTAATCAAATATGATTTTAATAATAGAAAGAATGGAGCAGGTAGAAGTTTCTTGATTTTATATAACAGACCTAGGTGCCAAACCCGATCAAATGCCTGTTGCACATCCAAAACTACGGCAGAACAATACTTTTTATTTTCAAGAGAATCTCGGACACATTGTTCCGGTGTTCCATGTTTATTTCTAAACCCAAATTGATGTTCAGGTATGATATTGTTTGTATCCATATCTGGTAACAATCGTAGTAGAAGAATTCGTTCGAATAATTTAGAGAATGTCACAAGTAAACTTATTGGACGATATGATGAGACTATAGTCTCATGAACATGTACATTCTGCACATTTCATTGTGAAGGAAAGTAATTTAGTCGCAAAATAGAATTGAAGATTAGTGTTAAGAAAATTATACATTTTTTTGAGAGTGATTTAACAACCTTTGAATTAATCAAATCGTAACCAGGAGATTTAGAATTATTTAGTTTTTGAATTTGTTCTTTAACTTCCATCGGTGAAATATGCTTTATTGGTAGTACCATTTGACACGGTGCATCCAAGAATTGTCGGACCTCGTCTTCTTCGGATGTAGAATTGAAGGAGAAAGGTTGAAATGTTTCACATAGGTGTGAAGCAAAGCAATTGGCTTTACTTTTATCTGATCTTCACCAAGTATCATTGCTGTTTTTAATGGGTACATTTCTCTTAACTGGACTCTTCATATATTTCGTAGCTTTCCATAAACTATGTTCGTCATTTTTAGTATTGCTCAGATTTTTTAAGAATTCCCCCAACAGATTGATGTTTTAACTCTGCGAGACGCAATTTAAGCTCTTTTATTGATCGGTTTAATTTTCTTTTATCGACAGGATTACGACTTAATTGCCAAACCCTTTGTAACCGTCTTTTATTATTAATAAGCTCCTGGATTTCAGTTGAAATTCTTATAATACTTTCCTTAGGATGTGACTGAGAAGGTGTGGATAAATATGAAGCCTCATGTATAACATTTGTTAAGAATTCAACTGCATTATCTACTTCCAAACCATTTTTTAATGATTAATGTTAAAGTTAATGTTTTTATACATCCAATAACAAAAGGAATCCATATATATTTTAGCTGTTATAAGCTTACGTATACTTGGCAATGGCTGTGGAATTATATTATAATTCGCAATAATAGGAGAATGATCAGAGCTCAAATCATCACTGTGCTTTATATCAAGAAGATGCCGAGGAATTCCAGAGTAAACAACAAAGTCCAGTAGTTCAGGAATTTTGTTGATAAGACCGAGAAACCATTGTTTGTTATGCATTTGTAAAGTTCTCCTTTAGGATTTTATAATCTTGAGCCCCACCATGAATGATTAGCATTGAAATCTATTGGAGGTCTTAGATCCGGAGAATTAAAAACAACCTTTACAAATGAACGAATTTATTGGAAGTGAAAAACTACAAATTTTCACTCACAAACTTATGATACTATGACTTACAAAATTCATTCTAGCAAAGTAGAAATTGTTCCCCTTCCTCAATTCGACTTGACTCCAATTTTACTTCTGAATATCTCTAATTTTGATGCTGCTAGAGGGTCATCATATCTGCAAGCATGTCGCTAGGTCCTTAGTTTGCATATGATCCCTCACGAAATGAATTTTGGTATCGATGTGCTTCGATCTGTTGCTAAATTTTTCTTCTTCAATTAAACGAAAGCAACTTTGATTGTCCTCATATATAGTTAATGGTCCATTTTGAAATACATTTTGAAAGTTCTGTAAAATCTTTCGAATCCAAATTGCCATCTGATAGCGCAAGGAATTCTGCTTCTGTGGAAGATAAAGATACACAAGTTTGCTTTTTATATAACCAGCTTATAATTCCTTTCTATCCATCCTATCCTCGGCCCAGTTGGCATCATCATATCCTGTTAAAATATTTGGCAAATAATATTGTTTTGATCCTTTTAAACATCTCAATACTTTTTTCAATTCCGTCCAATCTTCTTGTGTGGGGCAACTTACTTTTCTTGCTAATATTGATTTGGTTAATAAATTTGATTCAGTTTTTCCATAACTTGGGTCTAAAGGATGTAGCGGCGCTTGTAGCCTCTAATACCGGTTGTGTTTCATGAACAACTTTATTACATTCTGTCCCAAAACTCCGACAACTCACGAACAACTTCAGGATCCATGACTCTCCTTTTTTGAACGCTACCATAGAAGCACACTTAATTCAAAATCGTCCATTTCTAATTTCGTTCAGATTCAGAGCACTCGAATAGATATTGTTAAACTGAACCTGTTTGTACTTAAGTTTGAGAGAGCTGTTCATAATTTTTGGTTCTTCGACTGACGTTCTCTTGTCAAAATCTGTTTTGTTTCTCTTGTCCGTGTTTGGCGCTATTTTTGGTGTGACGTCATGTATTTTTGATCATGAAATTTTGTGTGCAATTGCATTTAATATTTTGCAGAAAAACACCACAAAGAGAAATATGTGATTTTGGGTGAAATATTTGCACTAGAAAGGAAGAAAATATCGGATAAAAGTTCCATATTTTTGACATAAAATGTTAAAACGACCATATGACGACAAAATTGTACCAAATTGTAGAAGAATAGGCACATTGAGAGCGAGATGAAACTGACAGCTAGAGAACAATGATCAGAGCAAAATATCAAAAATTTTAGATTTTTCTCTCTGGGATCTTGCGATCATCGTCTGTGTGACGCATACATGCATACAACACAGTGATGATGATGTACATCAAGATGTATCGTGTAATAACCCCATTAGACAGGTATAAATAGAATTTTAGAAATTTATCTAAATTTCCTCAGGACATTTTTATTATTAAAAACTCGGCTGTGCCACAGTGGATGCCGGCATTCTTCATAAAGAGAGCTGAGCAGCGGTGTCCCAAATGATTTTAGATGGCCTGTCAGAATCCCGGAGAGGATTTTGACAGGCAAGATCAGTATACATGGCAGCATTCCAAAAATTACCCAATTCCGAAAAATTCAAAATTCGCATTAAATTTCCTTTAAAAATCTGTCAAAAGTCTCGAAAGAAGATTATTCTTATAATTGTTATATTTGATCATAAAAAAATAATTTCGTCATCGTCGAGAAGAAAAGGGAAAAAAGCGATTGTAAACGGGCGAAATCAATGGGTCATGCCATGAAGTTATAAGTCCTAAAATTGGCATAAAAGAAAAATATGAAAGAACCTGAAAGTTTAATATCAAAAGTATAATTGTATTTGCAACTGTTGTTGTTGCTAGTTTTGACCAACTTAAAATTAGTATATTGTAATATGAGATGGTCTTTTAAATCACTCGGAATATAAAATTCTCCATATATAATTCTAACCCTATATAAACATCCAACCTAAAATCATTTAAAAATCAGAAAAGAATGAAAGAAGAGAAGTGAAAAAGTGATCATATCGCAAGAAAGAGGTAATCAAAACAAAAAGAGCAAGCAAATTGAGTGATGAAAAATAAAAACACGTTCGATTTTGATTGTAATTATGAACACCATTTAGGCAACATTACATGGTTACGATGATGAAATTAAACAAAAATAATTTAATTTAAACAAATTTGAGATAGAATAATTAACTTTAGATAATAATACAGATATGATAAATAAAAATTATAATAATTTTGGAAAACCGATAGAAAAAGCTGAAAAAGAAATAAAAATTGTTTGTAAGTCGGGTCATAACCTCGACGCATATCTGAAATACTTGTTATAAAATTAGCAGCAATGAAGTCCAATATATATGAATGATTACCTCAACTTTAATTTACCTATAATTTACTTACTTACCTTTACTTTAATCAACTTCAATTACCATTATTTATACCTACCTTTAATTAATAAATAATACTTACCACAAGAACATGAACTCAACCAAATTGTATGAATTTAATTTTTATTTTGAATGACGATCAGGTTGGGTGGGCAGATGTTGCTGCAAAGTTACCAGCGCAACAATTCTGACGTCGGATATTGATAGCGAAATCATCATGAAGGGAAATTTTCTTCTTCATTAGTTTCTTGTCCTACTTTCTTTCCCCTCTCTCAAGCACGCATTTTTTTTGTATAGTGCAATGTAAATGCTGAGAGCCAGATTCAATATGTCGATCAAGCGGCAGGAAGCAAGATCCTACTCCCATTAGCCGACGAGCCGGAACTTCTGCGTGCTTCCGTTTCCTGCCCTTGTCCCAACACCCTATCGTCAGTCTTGGTCGTCTCGCTACGAGACAGTACGTTGCATGCTACAAGATATTTCGAAATGTTCGCTTCTTGCATTCCTAATTCATTTAACATATTCTTGTCGAATACAGAACTTTTATGAATTGTCTTAAAAGATTTCCAAACCCAATAAATTCTTAATTTCAAAGTTCTTCTTTAGTAATTTCTCTACAACATCAATATTTTCTTGATTTTGACTCGCTACCAAAATATCATCAACGTATACTAATACATAAATTTTCCCTTCCTCGTTGATATATTTTGTATATAGACAAGAATCTGCGATGCTTTGTTTAAAATTTTCGTAAATTAAAGTTTTGTGCAACGTTTTATTCCAAACATTTGCAGCTTGCTTTAAGCCATATAAACTTTTTCGTAACTTACATACGAGTCCAGATTTCCCTTCCTCAAATCCAGGTGGTTGCTTCATGTAGATTACTTCGTTCAATTCGCCATTTAGAAATGCTGACTTTACATCCATGTGATCTACCTTCATCTTCTTGACACCAGCAATTGACAGCACTGTCCTTAACACATTAGTGCATAGAGTTCCTTTAAAGGGACGGTCACATTTTTCCACTGTCCGCCCCAATTTTTGAATAAAAATAGTAATGTAGTTGACCGTGACTTTCGTTTACATCTCTTTTTTGTTTTTGGTTAATAAATGGATTTTATATGCCAACTGATTACACTTGTAACGTACATGATTTTTGTTTAGGTATCTGTGTATAATTTCTCCGTTGACAAGGAAATATGGATAAACAGATAGAAAACATAGCGAAGAAGAATCGTAGAGATGAGTGTATCTCACTTTCGGTACTCTAACACAGGTGGAAATCGGATGGATTCTCTTCTCGGTTCGGATCGCGAGAAAGCGCGGGCGCACGTGCTGGTAGCCATTCGGGAGAAATAGGGGGGGTCTTTGCACTATCCGCGAACCTCGTGCACAATTAATAATCACGTGCTAGAAAATAAAAACAAAAAACACAGGATCAACTAACCAATCTATGGTTTTATGTGCAACCAAAATAATGGTCTTGAGAAATTAAGGATTTGAATTTGTGTTGTGATAACAAAAAAAAAAAATTGAAGGAGATATTGTACTATATTTATGTATAAATTTGTTTCATAATAATATTTTTTTTTCAATTTGTTTAAGTATCTATTTAAGTCTTTATCTAAGTATTTTTAAGGATATATTTATATATAATAATTATAATTATTGCATAAATTTTATGCTAGATATTTTATCCAATATTTTCTATTTAATTTTTTATATATATTTTTGTCACACTCTCTTCTGCGATGTCAGGAATACACGAGTTATTTTATAATTAAACAAAACACATTTATTACTATATTTTAAATAATTTTATAATAAGAAAATGAATATTAGACGACAATTGAATTCTATACGGGTCTGCACTGCTACAGCTCTCATCGACGACTCTTTCTGTTTCTCCTTCTCTTCCTCCTCCTTCTTCTCATCATGTCAGGGTTGCCGTTCTTCTACTACACTTGACAATTCGGCCTTTCCTGACCCAAATCGTCCTCGATTTGATCCTCGTCATCTTCATCTAACTCTGGACAACTGCGACACCATGGTTTCATTTTATCTGATGAATAAATTGATCGAAATTTTCGTGAGGTGATCTGCATTCCTGGTATATCTTCAATTAGGTATCGGTCGTTTCCAATGATTTTACTGACGATATACGGTCCACGGTATTTGGGTTCCAGTTTGCGAGACTCGCCAGTGGCAGCTGGTTCATTTTCCACTACAACCAAGTCGTTTTCTGAATATACTTTCGGCATCAAATGCTTCCGGTCGAATCGCTGTTCCATTTCTCTCGTTCTCTTTGAATGTTAACAATGGCTTCATCACGTTTTTCTTGAATTGGTCGTTGATCAGCTTCCTTGACGTCATCGTGGATTGCTGCTAAAAGTTGATTTTGAATTACATTTATTAAATTAAAATCGAAAACAAGTTCATTCGGAGAGAAACCGGAAGTTGAATTTCTTTGAGAATTTACTGTCCACTGCAAGTTGCGTAGTGAGAGATCCCAGTCCTTTGGATTTTCTGTCGAAGTTCTAATGTATGACAAAATTATTTGATTGGCACGTTCCACCTGTCCGTTTGCTCTCGGAGTTCGGACAGCAGTTTTAATATGATGAATATTATTATGAACACAGTAATCTTCGAATGATTTTGAGGTAAAGGCAGTTCCTCTGTCGCTCACAATTCGCTTTGGTAAACCAAAATAAGAGGTAACTTCGTTCAAGGCGTTGATTACTGGCATAGTTTTCGTATTACGAACGGCCTTCACGATCAAAAACTTGCTAAATGCGTCGGATATGGCTAAAACATAGCAAAAGCCTCGTTTGCTGCGAACGAATGGTCCTAAGTGATCAATGTGAATTAAACGAAACGGGATCGGTTCTATATCTCCATAATGTAGTCGTCCTTCAGGTTTTCCGGCTCGGGATTTGTGATAACAGCACTGCACACAAGTAGAAATGTAGTTTTTCACGTACTTACGAATTTTCGGGAACCAATAAGTTTGTTCGATCCGTTCAATCGTTTTCTCCAGACTAAAATGTCCCATGTCGTCATGACAAAATTGTGTCACTCTCCATCTAATGGCTTTCGGGACCACGAACTTCAGACCTTGTTTGGTTTTTCGATACAGTCGATGATTTTGTATCTGGTAATCAAGTTTAATTTGAGCTATCTGTTCTGATTTGATATCTCCACGAAGTACGGCAATAATTTTTAGCAGTTGAGAATCTTGTAGTTGCATTGTCAGCAACCAATCGTTGACATCAGCAGTTACCTTTAAGATAAATCCAGCGGTGTCCATCTCCGTTGGTGGTTGGTCTGGTGATCGGCTTAATGCATCCACGTGAGCCATCCGATTACCTGGGCGATGAATTGTTTCAAAATCGAATTCCAATAATTTTAGCCACCATCTTGCGATCTTTGGTTTTAACTCTTTTTTTGATTTTACACTGGAAATTGCGGCACAGTCTGTTACAAGACGAAACTTCTTTCCTAGAAGATATATTCTAAAACGTTCCAGAACTTCTACAACGGCGAGTACTTCTAGCTCATAGCTATGGTACTTTTGTTCGGCCTCTGTGCAATGGCGACTATAATAAAATACCGGCTTCCATTGCTTGCCATCAATCGATTGCAGCAACACACCTGCTAGACCTACGCTACTTGCATCAGTATGAATTTCGTGTTGAGCTGAAAAATCATATAAAACTAGTACGGGCTTGTTACATAAAATTTCTTTAAGCTTCATAAAAGCAATTTGTTGATCTTTATCCCAGATGAAACTGCTTTCTGAACTTTTCCGGAGTAACTGCGTAATCGGTTTTGAAATCAATGAGTAGTCGCGTACAAATTTTCTGAAGAAGCCTGTTAATCCGAGGAATCGTCGAACTTCAGTAATATTTGTCGGTGCTTTAAAATTCTTAATCGCTGTTATTTTGTTATCACCAGGCCGTATGCCATCTGCATTAATAACGTGACCCAAATGTACAATCTCGGTGGTCAAAAAATTACACTTGACCAATCGCAATGTAAGTCCACATTCTTCCAAGAGATTCAGGAATTTATTTAAACGTTGTAAACCTTCGTTGACAGTTTTGCTCGGTATAATTACGTCGTCGAGATATGCCAATACTTCACCAACTTTCATTTTCGAAATGATTTTGTTCATGACATGAAAGTAGCCGGGGCATTAACGAGTCCAAAAGGCATTCGATTATATTCGTAGTGGCCATCGGTAGTTACAAACGCTGTGTATTTTTTTGAGCTTTCGGTTAATTCAATTTGATGATATCCCATACGAAGGTCTAATGTGGTAAAAAATTTATTGCCAGCTAGTTGCGAAAACTGCTCCTCCATAATTGGCATTGGATAAGGCGCTTTTATTGTGATCTGATTAATTTGTCGATAATCCACACAAAGTCGATGTTCCCCATTCTTTTTCTCGACCAGAACGATTGCGGATGCATATGGAGAATCTGAAGCACGAACTATGTCGTTATCAAGCAATTCTTTTACGATTTTAGAAACGATTTCGCGTTTGGCGAATGCTATTCGGTATGGCTTCATTGTTATCGGGACGTCTGTTGTAAGTTTAATTTCCATTTTTGCAATTTGCATTTTCAATTCTTTTACGATTTTAGAAACGATTTCGCGTTTGGCGAATGCTATTCGGTATGGCTTCATTGTTATCAGGACGTCTGTTGTAAGTTTAATTTCCATTTTTGCAATTGTGCATTTTCCAATTTCAGAGACGTTTTCGGCAAAACATTGGCGGTGATTATTCAGAATAGATTTGAGCTCAGCAACTTCGTTATCTCTCAAATTCGTAGATTTTCGCATATCGATGTTTTCCATCCAACAATCATCTCCTTCGATGACCAAACGTTTTCCATCATGACAGAGTACATCTTTTCCGAGAAGTACGTTCTCAGGTATTAAATCATCATCAATAATTAACGCAATAACTTCGATATTGATATTATCGATTCGGAAGGTTGCTTCGAATTTACTGGTACAGACATATTCACCTCCAGCAAATCCTTTAAGAACTGTTGCGCATTCGATTGGAGTGCCGATGATATTAGAAAATGATTTACGGACTAAAGTACGATTACTTCCAGGATCTACGAATGACATTGTTTCATTCCCATTGACGTGTATTTGTTTCAAAATAAAGTTATTGTTAATATTTTCATCAGGTACAATTTCTTCTTTAATTTTGTTGACGTTTGACTTAGATTTTGTTTCGGTGGAATCATTGTTTCTATTTGGGCAATTCGCTGTCATATGTGTTGTTCGACTGCATATCGAGCAACGTTCTCTTCGTTGGGGCTCCGGACATTTGACCGAATAATGTCCAAATTTGAAACAATTGTAACATTTTATTTTTTCGTATTTACTCTCAACAGGCTTATCCTTAGAAGGTATGGAATTCGATGAACTATTTATTTGAGGTACATATTTCGGCTTATTCAGTGACGTGGCGTATTTGATTTCGTTATAGTTACAGTAATTTATAATGTCGCGAAGTAAGTCGTTACAGTACATGTATTCGTTCGATATTTTCTTTCGTAAATCTGGTTCATTAATTCCATTTACAATATGTCTCGCAATAGCAGAATCAGGAAGTGCGCCCTTTGCACCAAGAGCGACCATTCTGTAGAAATATTCTTGTGGCGATTCGTGATTTTGACGACGTGATCGAGCCATCTTAATGTGTACATCAGCTACATTTTCTACGCATGGAAAATCTGATAGAAACTTTGATACAAACTGCGACCATGTTACGAAAACATCTTGTAACGAATCCAACCAATACTTAGCATAGCCTTGAATTTTTTGTTGAACAGCGAAAAGAACAGTCGACTCATCCCATTTGTAAGCGTTTTTTAAGCTTTCGATGCGTTTTACAAACTGATGGGAGTTCAATGAATTACTGGATGACGGGTTGAATTCGGGCAAAAGTGCTATGACATCTCGAATATTGTTATACGGATTATTTGGTGTTGGAGCTTGCGAATTTGTATAGTTGTTTGCTACATACGACGGTTGCATTTCCCTAGATGTAAATGGGATATACGAGATATTAGTTGGTTGATTTGGTAACGGATAAGATACGTGTCCTCCACTCGGCGGTACGTGCGATGTTTGAGTTTGGACGGCAGTGTAGAATGGCATTGAATATTGAAGATTTGGCGACGAGGAAACGATTTGCTGCGGCGCCGAGACGATGAGAGGAGATGAAATAATGGCTTGTTGACGGATCGGAGGGTAAACGAGGTTCTGTGATGGAACGGGTTGATCGGCGATACAGGTTGTCATCATCGTACGCATCGGCGGAAAAACAGTGCTTGCGGAGTTCGGATTTAATACTACGGGTGGCGGCGGTGCGATGGTCGGTGCATTTACGGGCGATGAAATGTTCATTGGTTGAAAATGACATGACGATTCGGGAATAACAGCTTCATTATTTGTATGCTTTTGCATTTCAGCGAGCGATTTCTCGAGAGTGCTTATACGATGCATCAAATCTACGGAATCCACTGTATTAAATTCGTCCTCACTTACATTCTCTTCCAGTCTTTGAATTAATATATTTTTCGTTCCGCTCGTAGGTAGTCCAGCTTCTTTGCACTTTTTCCGAAGTGCCTCGAGTTTTAAGTGACGAAATCCAGGCATTTTTTTATTTTTATTTTTTTTTTTTGTCTTGTTGCCTAGCGATAGGAAGAACAAAGCGACGGTTTCGTTTCTTCGAAAATAACGGAAGTTCGTTGGCTTGAAGATCGTGCACCAACGTGATTTTCGATTATCGATGGCGTTTTTTTCAATTTTTGGATAATTATCCCACTTCTGAAATATTGTCACACTCTCTTCTGCGATGTCAGGAATACACGAGTTATTTTATAATTAAACAAAACACATTTATTACTATATTTTAAATAATTTTATAATAAGAAAATGAATATTAGACGACAATTGAATTCTATACGGGTCTGCACTGCTACAGCTCTCATCGACGACTCTTTCTGTTTCTCCTTCTCTTCCTCCTCCTTCTTCTCATCATGTCAGGGTTGCCGTTCTTCTACTACACTTGACATTTTTTTTTGTCTTAGTTCATTTTTTATTGTTTAATTGACTGAATCAAAAAAATAAGTATATAGATATTTTCGCGAAGGGTTCTGTTGCAATGCACAATCGTAGAAATAGTATTAATATGATATAAGTTTGTTTTTATTTTTTTTGTTAAACAAGATAAAATAAGTGTTTTTAAAGACGTCGAAATATTTTAGCAATTTCCTTGAAATTATTCAGAACTGATTTTTAATTCAAATATTTAAATATAGAAATAATTGCATGATCTGTTTTTTCCTTCTTGTTTTGTTTAAACTTAAAACTACATTTTTCTTCTTTTGAATGAGAATTTGATCTAAGAATCTAAAGTCTCTGATTCGCACGAAGTTCTTTCTACGAAAACGAAAGCAGACGTTACAAGAGACTTCGAACAAACCTCAACCCAAAAGAAGATACTTTTGTTTTAAGTTAAAGTCAATTTATTTTAAGTGAATAAAAGGACAATTTTCACTGACATATGTTCTTTTAGATTTTACCAAAATTTTATCTGCTGCTCTGCAGCGTCGAAAGGCCTTTCTCTGCTGCTGAAGATTTGGTTTTTTTGCTGGATTAAAATTGATTATGATATGGGATAGGTGCAATATTTTTTATAAGAAAATATTTGAATTAATCTAGGTTAAACACTTTTTTTATTCTTTTAGGGTTTTTTTGTTTAGAGTAGTTAGTTATTTTTTTAGAATTGAGTATTTTATTTATTTATCTCAGGTCGTGCAATATCTATAAACTTTTACTGATTTTTTCGCTTTTATGCGATTTTTAATTATTTAATTTTTTCATATTTTTTAATCCCAAATTTTTAAATATAATTTTATATATTTACAAATATGTGCAATATTATAAATTGTTAGAATTTATAGAGCAAAATATATATATATTTTAATCAACTGATTAGCGAAATCTTCTCTTTGCTTCCTTTTTAACGCCGATTTTTCTAGAAAACTTTCTGCTCGATGAATGTGATAATGATGATCGTTGGATGTTGGCAATCGCAAGAAATATCTGGTAGAATGAAGAAATATGGTGTATGATCGGCTTTTCACAGGATGCTGCACCAGTCGAAATTGGAAATTTTTCCGTTTTCAAAAAAACAAAATCAATGTTTGCACAAAG
Source organism: Coelopa frigida (assembly GCA_017309665.1). NCBI lineage: Eukaryota > Metazoa > Arthropoda > Insecta > Diptera > Coelopidae > Coelopa > Coelopa frigida. The sequence continues at coordinate 78,291 of JAFDUT010000059.1, read as the reverse complement.
TGCCTTCGAATAGTATTTTATTTAGTCAATTAAGCTATGATTAATTAACTTATTTACTTGATTTAAGTTAGGTTAGCGATTTAAATAGTAACTTTTCTGCGAGGCAGCTAATTAGCGACGATCACGACGGTTTTCTTCAAGCGAGCGATTGATCATGTGAACTGATCACCACGATGGTCCAACATTAAAGAGACTGATTATATTCTGAAATTAGATCAGAACTCCTCGCTATGATTTTTGGGACAATGCGTTTCATATTAAGATCAATTTTGTTATTGTACCAAAAATTTTATTTGCGTAAACAACTAATGTGTAGTGTTGTTGTTGTTGGGTGTTTACGCCTAATCTTGCACGCATAAAAAACAGTTTACTGTTGCGGATAAAGATGCGACAAAATCGAACCGATTGATTTCGTTTTATGCACTTCAGTTTTGGACGAATGTTACAGTGAAGCAAACAGAATAAATGTAACAGTGGGTCAAAAAAATTTTCGGACCAACATTTTTTATTGTTATTCTTCTGATACGTGACTTTGATTGAAACCGTATATTACACACTGCATAGTGTCTCTTTTGAGGGACACCTTATAAACTAATGGTAGTAACTTTTTTTGAATGCAACTTTTAAAAATTTTTTAGTAGCCGTATTTGATTCCAAAAATAACAAAAAAAGTTGAATAATAATGCCAGGGAACCTGCACTAATGGGTTAATGTAGTTTGTATGACAGTAAGAGCAAATACTTCGTCATAGTCACATCCACCAATCGAGCTTTATATCTTGATATGTTCCCATTGATATCACACTTGTCACACGCACCTTTTCAATAATAAATAATCGACAAATTGTTTTAAGTTCTAATTTTATTGACTATACCGAATGAGATTTTATGATAAAGTGAAAAATTTTGACAAAACAAAAACAAGGTAGCTTTTCAAAACAAACTATAAATCTACACTTGTTGTTAAAGTAAAAAAAAGTTACAGTGTATGGAAAGTCTGAGATTCAGGCTTGACAATTCGGCAAATCCTGACTGAAATCGTCCTCGATTTCCCCGATGTCGTCGTCGTCATCATTGGAGTCGAGTTCAGGACAGCTTCTGCACCAAGGCTTAATTTTGTCTATATATATACACGGTATACACGGAACCAAATTTACGGTTTGTTATTTGCATGCCTGGTATATCCTCTATCAGGTATCGGTCCTTACCAAGAATCTTGACAATAACATAAGGACCACGATATTTTGGTTCAAGTTTTCGTGATTCTCCTGTACCAGGCGGTTCATGTTCTATAACGACGAGGTCACCCACTGCATACACGTTTGGTTCGGCATGTTTGTGATCAAAACGCTTCTTCCTTTTTCGCGTTCTTGGTTGATGTTAAATACAGCTTGATCTCGTTTTTCGGCAAAGGCAATTTTTTTACTTGTTCGTTAACATCGTCGTGTATTGCGGCAAGTATGCGATTTTGTATAATGTCTCGAAGATTGAAATCAAAGACGAGTTCATTTGGACTAAACCCAGAAATGGCGTTTTTCTGCGAGTTTGCGGTCCACTGTAGGTTTCTCAATGACAAGTCTCAGTCTTTTGGATTATCGTTAGATGTACGCATGTAGGACAAGATGGTGTGGTTAGCACGCTCCACCTGTCCATTGGCACGCGGTGTTCGTACGGCTGTTTTTACATGATGTATGCCGTTGTGGTCGCAAAATTTTCCGAACGACTTCGAAGTGAACGCAGAGCCTCTATCGCTTACAATTTGAGCAGGTAATCCAAAATATGCTGTCATCTCATTAAGGGCGTTAATGACTGCCGCAGTCTTTGTATTGCGTACTGCCTTTACTACCAAAAACTTGGTGAAAGCATCAGACATTGACAAAATAAAAGTTTTAATACGGTGTGGCATATCATTTACGGACCAACACTTGCAGCAAAAGTTTTTCGAATTAACGTCCGATTGCTGCCAGGATCGACGAAAGCGATTGTTTCTTGTTTGTTAATCAAAATTTGTTTGGTTACGATTTCATCACTGTCGATGTGATTGACGTTTTCATCGATTTGATTAACCTTCGCTTTGAAACGTTTATCCATTTTGAAGCAATTATAACATTTAACTGTGTTCAAGGATTTAAGTTCCTGATCTTTCGTTATATTAATTGGTGTTTGTTCTTCTGGTTTTGTCGGTTTTGGATAGTTATAGTTCAAAGGTGCTATAGATTTTACCTCGTTGTAAATGCAATAGTTATTGATATCGGCGAATAACTCGTTGCAATTGAATAATTGTTGGAAATTTTCTTGCAAAGATCCTTTTCGTTGATACCATTTATGATATGGCGAGCTATAGCAGAATCGGGGATACCTCCTTTGGTACCCAATGCGACCATTTTATAATAATATTCTTGCGGTGACTCGTTCATTTGTCGTTTTGTTCTTCCATTTCGATGTGTATATCAGCGACGTTCTCGATGTATGTGAAATGATTGGTAAATTTTGCGACGAAATGCGGCCAAGTCCAGAAAACTTCCTGGAGCGAGTCTATAAAATACTTCGCAGGTCCTTGCATTTTTTGTTGAACAGCGTAAAGCAAAACTTGATCGTCCCATTTGTATGCGTTTTTCAGCATCTCCCCACGATTAACAAATTGTGAAGAGCTGAGCGATGTTTTCATCGATGGGTTGATGTCGGGAATAAGTGCGATGATGTCTCTCACATTATTGAACGGATTCATATTTGGAGTTGTCTGCTGCGGGATAGCTTGAATGAAAGGTTGTCGCACATCAGGAGCATGTCCATGTCCTTGTAGTGCGTAAGCGGGAAATTGTTGCTGTATATTATTATAACATTATGGTACATTTCCCCTGCAGGTCTGCGAATAGCCACTCGCACCACCGGCATTGGTGAAATGTACTTGCGGCTGCGACGAAATGAACGGTGTTGTCGAGGCGAACGTATGCTACGGCATCGACGTATTCGGATAGCTTGAAACCGGAACGCGATGATTCGAAACGTGTGTGGTTGTCATTATTGGCAATTGATTTTTCTGGCCAAAATTCGTATGAGACGACTGCAGCGCAAATGACGGATATGGCAGTTTTGATACCACATTATTACACGAAACACTATATGATACCGGCGGCGGCGGAACAGATCGTCTATTTGCGATCTGACATTCGATTTGCGAAGACATTCTCGGTGGTTCAAAATTTGGCGATGTCACTGATAATGATTGCATTTCTGTAATCGTTTTTTCTAACAAGTTTATCCGACGCACAGTGGGGTATTTGACCCTAAAAATGGAGATCAAATCACCTGGCTATCGGAGGGGTCCCTTATTATTTTTTTCAGTTAGACTGACTCCAAATAAGTAAAATTTATTTTTTAAACTTTTAGTGCAGTCCATAGAAAGAAAAGAAAGGACAAAGAAATGAGACTCCAAAACAATAATAAAAGTTTAATAACAAAACAAAAAACCAAAAACTTGCTATAGTATTTGCACTGTTAGATTTGATGTTTTTGACTGGAGTTCGCTCACATAAATTAAATTTTCTCCGAAGAGGCACAGAACGGCACGATAAAATTTTTACCACTTCTTTAAAACAGTCTACAGTACCAAAAAAATTTTATATATTTTATATATTATAAATTTGTTGTGAAACTGTGTTATTTTAAATTAAAAAAATTTTCGAAGTCCGAAAATATTTCGTTTTTTTGCTGCGAGCGAATCAAATCAAAAAATGTGTAAGTTTCATAGCTCATAACTTTGACACTAAGATAGTAACAGGCCTAATATTTTGGCTAGAGATGTATAATTTTGTTATCTTTGATCATGACATTTCCAGAAAATGCGTACCTTAAAATTTTTTTTTTTAATTAAGACCCAAAAATCGTGTCGAATACCCCACTGTGCGACGGTGTAAAATAGTAGCACTATCGCTTGCACTACTATATTCATCATCACTAACATTTTCCAAATTTTCTATCCGATCTATTAATTGTTTTTTATTTCCCGACGTGGAAATACCGAATTCCTTGCATCTCTTTCGCAATGCATCTACTTTCAATTTACGAATATGCCTCATGATGTTATTGTTCGTTCGTACACACAAATGTTTTATATGTCAAGTTTACGAGCGAAGTAAACGAGATTGAAAAATAATCGATTCAATTCCACAATCAATATCGCACGGAGATAAATTATCTAGAAAGGGATTGCACGAGTTCCCTTTTTCCGAACTCGTTGAGGAATCCCGAAAACGAATGAGTTGAAAATAAAATTCACTAAGAAGTCTCTTTTACATAACGGTTTGAAAATTCGCAAATTCTCTTTTTAACGTTTTTGCGGCTTGGGTACTTAATTTCACTTCTGAACTGTCACACGCACCTTTTCAATAATAAATAATCGACAAATTGTTTTAAGTTCTAATTTTATTGACTATATCGAATGAGATTTAATGATAAAGTGAAAAATATTGACAAAACAAAAACAAGATTGCTTTTCAAAACAAACTATAAATCTACACTTGTTGTTAAAGTAAAAAAAAGTTACAGTGTATGGAAAGTCTGAGATTCAGGCTTGACAATTCGGCAAATCCTGACTGAAATCGTCCTCGATTTCCCCGATGTCGTCGTCGTCATCATTGGAGTCGAGTTCAGGACAGCTTCTGCACCAAGGCTTAATTTTGTCTATATATATACACGGTATACACGGAACCAAATTTACGGTTTGTTATTTGCATGCCTGGTATATCCTCTATCAGGTATCGGTCCTTACCAAGAATCTTGACAATAACATAAGGACCACGATATTTTGGTTCAAGTTTTCGTGATTCTCCTGTACCAGGCGGTTCATGTTCTATAACGACGAGGTCACCCACTGCATACACGTTTGGTTCGGCATGTTTGTGATCAAAACGCTTCTTCCATTTTTCGCGTTCTTGGTTGATGTTAAATACAGCTTGATCTCGTTTTTCGGCAAAGGCATGTTTTTTACTTGTTCGTTAACATCGTCATGTATTGCGGCAAGTATGCGATTTTGTATAATGTCTCGAAGATTGAAATCAAAGACGAGTTCATTTGGACTAAACCCAGAAATGGCGTTTTTCTGCGAGTTTGCGGTCCACTGTAGGTCCACTGTAGGTCCACGAATGTAGGACAAGATGGTGTGGTTAGCACGCTCCACCTGTCCATTGGCACGCGGTGTTCGTACGGCTGTTTTTACATGATGTATGCCGTTGTGGTCGCAAAATTTTTCGAACGACTTCGAAGTGAACGCAGTGCCTCTATCGCTTACAATTTGAGCAGGTAATCCAAAATATGCTGTCATCTCATTAAGGGCGTTAATGACTGCCGCAGTCTTTGTGTTGCGTACTGTCTTTACCACCAAAAACTTGGTGAAAGCATCAGACATTGACAAAATAAAAGTTTTAATACGGTGTGGCATATCATTTACGGACCAACACTTGCAGCAAAAGTTTTTCGAATTAACGTCCGATTGCTTCCAGGATCGACGAAAGCGATTGTTTCTTGTTTGTTAATCAAAATTTGTTTGGTTACGATTTCATCACTGTCGATGTGATTGACGTTTTCATCGATTTGATTAACCTTCGCTTTGAAACGTTTATCCATTTTGAAGCAATTATAACATTTAACTGTGTTCAAGGATTTAAGTTCCTGATCTTTCGTTATATTAATTGGTGTTTGTTCTTCTGGTTTTGGAATAAGTGCGATGATGTCTCTCACATTATTGAACGGATTCATATTTGGAGTTGTCTGCTGCGGGATAGCTTGAATGAAAGGTTGTCGCACATCAGGAGCATGTCCATGTCCTTGTGGTGCGTAAGCGGGAAATTGTTGCTGTATATTATTATAACATTATGGTACATTTCCCCTGCAGGTCTGCGAATAGCCACTCGCACCACCGGCATTGGTGAAATGTACTTGCGGCTGCGACGAAATGAACGGTGTTGTCGAGGCGAACGTATGCTGCGGCATCGACGTATTCGGATAGCTTGAAACCGGAACGCGATGATTCGAAACGTGTGTGGTTGTCATTATTGGCAATTGATTTTTCTGGCCAAAATTCGTATGAGACGACTGCAGCGCAAATGACGGATATGGCAGATTTGATACCACATTATTACACGAAACACTATATGATACCGGCGGCGGCGGAACAGATCGTCTATTTGCGATCTGACATTCGATTTGCGAAGACATTCTCGGTGGTTCAAAATTTGGCGATGTCACTGATAATGATTGCATTTCTGTAATCGTTTTTTCTAACAAGTTTATCCGACGCACAGTGGGGTATTTGACCCTAAAAATGGAGATCAAATCACCTGGCTATCGGAGGGGTCCCTTATTATTTTTTTCAGTTAGACTGACTCCAAATAAGTAAAATTTTTTTTTTAAACTTTTAGTGCAGTCCATAGAAAGAAAAGAAAGGACAAAGAAATGAGACTCCAAAACAATAATAAAAGTTTAATAACAAAACAAAAAACCAAAAACTTGCTATAGTATTTGCACTGTTAGATTTGATGTTTTTGACTGGAGTTCGCTCACATAAATTAAATTTTCTCCGAAGAGGCACAGAACGGCACGATAAAATTTTTACCACTTCTTTAAAACAGTCTACAGTACCAAAAAAATTTTATATATTTTATATATTATAAATTTGTTGTGAAACTGTGTTATTTTAAATTAAAAAAATTTTTGAAGTCCGAAAATATTTCGTTTTTTTGCTGCGAGCGAATCAAATCAAAAAATGTTTAAGTTTCACAGCTCATAACTTTGACACTAAGATAGTAACAGGCCTAATATTTTGGCTAGAGATGCATAATTTTGTTATCTTTGATCACCTTAAACATTTTTTTTTTTAATTAAGACCCAAAAATCGTGTCGAATACCCCACTGTGCGACGGTGTAAAATAGTAGCACTATCGCTTGCACTACTATATTCATCATCACTAACATTTTCCAAATTTTCTATCCGATCTATTAATTGTTTTTTATTTCCCGACGTGGAAATACCGAATTCCTTGCATCTCTTTCGCAATGCATCTACTTTCAATTTACGAATATGCCTCATGATGTTATTGTTCGTTCGTACACACAAATGTTTTATATGTCAAGTTTACGAGCGAAGTAAACGAGATTGAAAAATAATCGATTCAATTCCACAATCAATATCGCACGGAGATAAATTATCTAGAAAGGGATTGCACGAGTTCCCTTTTTCCGAACTCGTTGAGGAATCCCGAAAACGAATGAGTTGAAAATAAAATTCACTAAGAAGTCTCTTTTACATAACGGTTTGAAAATTCGCAAATTCTCTTTTTAACGTTTTTGCGGCTTGGGTACTTAATTTCACTTCTGAACTGTCACACGCACCTTTTCAATAATAAATAATCGACAAATTGTTTTAAGTTCTAATTTTATTGACTATATCGAATGAGATTTAATGATAAAGTGAAAAATATTGACAAAACAAAAACAAGATTGCTTTTCAAAACAAACTATAAATCTACACTTGTTGTTAAAGTAAAAAAAAGTTACAGTGTATGGAAAGTCTGAGATTCAGGCTTGACAATTCGGCAAATCCTGACTGAAATCGTCCTCGATTTCCCCGATGTCGTCGTCGTCATCATTGGAGTCGAGTTCAGGACAGCTTCTGCACCAAGGCTTAATTTTGTCTATATATATACACGGTATACACGGAACCAAATTTACGGTTTGTTATTTGCATGCCTGGTATATCCTCTATCAGGTATCGGTCCTTACCAAGAATCTTGACAATAACATAAGGACCACGATATTTTGGTTCAAGTTTTCGTGATTCTCCTGTACCAGGCGGTTCATGTTCTATAACGACGAGGTCACCCACTGCATACACGTTTGGTTCGGCATGTTTGTGATCAAAACGCTTCTTCCATTTTTCGCGTTCTTGGTTGATGTTAAATACAGCTTGATCTCGTTTTTCGGCAAAGGCATGTTTTTTACTTGTTCGTTAACATCGTCATGTATTGCGGCAAGTATGCGATTTTGTATAATGTCTCGAAGATTGAAATCAAAGACGAGTTCATTTGGACTAAACCCAGAAATGGCGTTTTTCTGCGAGTTTGCGGTCCACTGTAGGTTCTCAATGACAAGTCTCAGTCTTTTGGATTATCCTTAGATGTACGAATGTAGGACAAGATGGTGTGGTTAGCACGCTCCACCTGTCCATTGGCACGCGGTGTTCGTACGGCTGTTTTTACATGATGTATGCCGTTGTGGTCGCAAAATTTTTCGAACGACTTCGAAGTGAACGCAGTGCCTCTATCGCTTACAATTTGAGCAAGTAATCCAAAATATGCTGTCATCTCATTAAGGGCGTTAATGACTGCCGCAGTCTTTGTGTTGCGTACTGTCTTTACCACCAAAAACTTGGTGAAAGCATCAGACATTGACAAAATAAAAGTTTTAATACGGTGTGGCATATCATTTACGGACCAACACTTGCAGCAAAAGTTTTTCGAATTAACGTCCGATTGCTTCCAGGATCGACGAAAGCGATTGTTTCTTGTTTGTTAATCAAAATTTGTTTGGTTACGATTTCATCACTGTCGATGTGATTGACGTTTTCATCGATTTGATTAACCTTCGCTTTGAAACGTTTATCCATTTTGAAGCAATTATAACATTTAACTGTGTTCAAGGATTTAAGTTCCTGATCTTTCGTTATATTAATTGGTGTTTGTTCTTCTGGTTTTGGAATAAGTGCGATGATGTCTCTCACATTATTGAACGGATTCATATTTGGAGTTGTCTGCTGCGGGATAGCTTGAATGAAAGGTTGTCGCACATCAGGAGCATGTCCATGTCCTTGTGGTGCGTAAGCGGGAAATTGTTGCTGTATATTATTATAACATTATGGTACATTTCCCCTGCAGGTCTGCGAATAGCCACTCGCACCACCGGCATTGGTGAAATGTACTTGCGGCTGCGACGAAATGAACGGTGTTGTCGAGGCGAACGTATGCTGCGGCATCGACGTATTCGGATAGCTTGAAACCGGAACGCGATGATTCGAAACGTGTGTGGTTGTCATTATTGGCAATTGATTTTTCTGGCCAAAATTCGTATGAGACGACTGCAGCGCAAATGACGGATATGGCAGATTTGATACCACATTATTACACGAAACACTATATGATACCGGCGGCGGCGGAACAGATCGTCTATTTGCGATCTGACATTCGATTTGCGAAGACATTCTCGGTGGTTCAAAATTTGGCGATGTCACTGATAATGATTGCATTTCTGTAATCGTTTTTTCTAACAAGTTTATCCGACGCACAGTGGGGTATTTGACCCTAAAAATGGAGATCAAATCACCTGGCTATCGGAGGGGTCCCTTATTATTTTTTTCAGTTAGACTGACTCCAAATAAGTAAAATTTTTTTTTTAACTTTTAGTGCAGTCCATAGAAGAAAGAAAGGACAAAGAAATGAGACTCCAAAACAATAATAAAAGTTTAATAACAAAACAAAAAACCAAAAACTTGCTATAGTATTTGCACTGTTAGATTTGATGTTTTTGACTGGAGTTCGCTCACATAAATTAAATTTTCTCCGAAGAGGCACAGAACGGCACGATAAAATTTTTACCACTTCTTTAAAACAGTCTACAGTACCAAAAAAATTTTATATATTTTATATATTATAAATTTGTTGTGAAACTGTGTTATTTTAAATTAAAAAATTTTTTGAAGTCCGAAAATATTTCGTTTTTTTGCTGCGAGCGAATCAAATCAAAAAATGTGTAAGTTTCACAGCTCATAACTTTGACACTAAGATAGTAACAGGCCTAATATTTTGGCTAGAGATGTATAATTTTGTTATCTTTGATCATGACATTTCCAGAAAATGCGTACCTTAAAAATTTTTTTTTTAATTAAGACCCAAAAATCGTGTCGAATACCCCACTGTGCGACGGTGTAAAATAGTAGCACTATCGCTTGCACTACTATATTCATCATCACTAACATTTTCCAAATTTTCTATCCGATCTATTAATTGTTTTTTTATTTCCCGACGTGGAAATACCGAATTCCTTGCATCTCTTTCGCAATGCATCTACTTTCAATTTACGAATATGCCTCATGATGTTATTGTTCGTTCGTACACACAAATGTTTTATATGTCAAGTTTACGAGCGAAGTAAACGAGATTGAAAAATAATCGATTCAATTCCACAATCAATATCGCACGGAGATAAATTATCTAGAAAGGGATTGCACGAGTTCCCTTTTTCCGAACTCGTTGAGGAATCCCGAAAACGAATGAGTTGAAAATAAAATTCACTAAGAAGTCTCTTTTACATAACGGTTTGAAAATTCGCAAATTCTCTTTTTAACGTTTTTGCGGCTTGGGTACTTAATTTCACTTCTGAACTGTCACACGCACCTTTTCAATAATAAATAATCGACAAATTGTTTTAAGTTCTAATTTTATTGACTATATCGAATGAGATTTAATGATAAAGTGAAAAATATTGACAAAACAAAAACAAGATTGCTTTTCAAAACAAACTATAAATCTACACTTGTTGTTAAAGTAAAAAAAAGTTACAGTGTATGGAAAGTCTGAGATTCAGGCTTGACAATTCGGCAAATCCTGACTGAAATCGTCCTCGATTTCCCCGATGTCGTCGTCGTCATCATTGGAGTCGAGTTCAGGACAGCTTCTGCACCAAGGCTTAATTTTGTCTATATATACACGGTATACACGGAACCAAATTTACGGTTTGTTATTTGCATGCCTGGTATATCCTCTATCAGGTATCGGTCCTTACCAAGAATCTTGACAATAACATAAGGACCACGATATTTTGGTTCAAGTTTTCGTGATTCTCCTGTACCAGGCGGTTCATGTTCTATAACGACGAGGTCACCCACTGCATACACGTTTGGTTCGGCATGTTTGTGATCAAAACGCTTCTTCCATTTTTCGCGTTCTTGGTTGATGTTAAATACAGCTTGATCTCGTTTTTCGGCAAAGGCATGTTTTTTACTTGTTCGTTAACATCGTCATGTATTGCGGCAAGTATGCGATTTTGTATAATGTCTCGAAGATTGAAATCAAAGACGAGTTCATTTGGACTAAACCCAGAAATGGCGTTTTTCTGCGAGTTTGCGGTCCACTGTAGGTTTCTCAATGACAAGTCTCAGTCTTTTGGATTATCCTTAGATGTACGAATGTAGGACAAGATGGTGTGGTTAGCACGCTCCACCTGTCCATTGGCACGCGGTGTTCCTACGGCTGTTTTTACATGATGTATGCCGTTGTGGTCGCAAAATTTTTCGAACGACTTCGAAGTGAACGCAGTGCCTCTATCGCTTACAATTTGAGCAAGTAATCCAAAATATGCTGTCATCTCATTAAGGGCGTTAATGACTGCCGCAGTCTTTGTGTTGCGTACTGTCTTTACCACCAAAAACTTGGTGAAAGCATCAGACATTGACAAAATAAAAGTTTTAATACGGTGTGGCATATCATTTACGGACCAACACTTGCAGCAAAAGTTTTTCGAATTAACGTCCGATTGCTTCCAGGATCGACGAAAGCGATTGTTTCTTGTTTGTTAATCAAAATTTGTTTGGTTACGATTTCATCACTGTCGATGTGATTGACTTTTTCATCGATTTGATTAACCTTCGCTTTGAAACGTTTATCCATTTTGAAGCAATTATAACATTTAACTGTGTTCAAGGATTTAAGTTCCTGATCTTTCGTTATATTAATTGGTGTTTGTTCTTCTGGTTTTGGAATAAGTGCGATGATGTCTCTCACATTATTGAACGGATTCATATTTGGAGTTGTCTGCTGCGGGATAGCTTGAATGAAAGGTTGTCGCACATCAGGAGCATGTCCATGTCCTTGTGGTGCGTAAGCGGGAAATTGTTGCTGTATATTATTATAACATTATGGTACATTTCCCCTGCAGGTCTGCGAATAGCCACTCGCACCACCGGCATTGGTGAAATGTACTTGCGGCTGCGACGAAATGAACGGTGTTGTCGAGGCGAACGTATGCTGCGGCATCGACGTATTCGGATAGCTTGAAACCGGAACGCGATGATTCGAAACGTGTGTGGTTGTCATTATTGGCAATTGATTTTTCTGGCCAAAATTCGTATGAGACGACTGCAGCGCAAATGACGGATATGGCAGATTTGATACCACATTATTACACGAAACACTATATGATACCGGCGGCGGCGGAACAGATCGTCTATTTGCGATCTGACATTCGATTTGCGAAGACATTCTCGGTGGTTCAAAATTTGGCGATGTCACTGATAATGATTGCATTTCTGTAATCGTTTTTTCTAACAAGTTTATCCGACGCATAGTGGGGTATTTGACCCTAAAAATGGAGATCAAATCACCTGGCTATCGGAGGGGTCCCTTATTATTTTTTTCAGTTAGACTGACTCCAAATAAGTAAAATTTTTTTTTTTAACTTTTAGTGCAGTCCATAGAAGAAAGAAAGGACAAAGAAATGAGACTCCAAAACAATAATAAAAGTTTAATAACAAAACAAAAAACCAAAAACTTGCTATAGTATTTGCACTGTTAGATTTGATGTTTTTGACTGGAGTTCGCTCACATAAATTAAATTTTCTCCGAAGAGGCACAGAACGGCACGATAAAATTTTTACCACTTCTTTAAAACAGTCTACAGTACCAAAAAAATTTTATATATTTTATATATTATAAATTTGTTGTGAAACTGTGTTATTTTAAATTAAAAAATTTTTTGAAGTCCGAAAATATTTCGTTTTTTTGCTGCGAGCGAATCAAATCAAAAAATGTGTAAGTTTCACAGCTCATAACTTTGACACTAAGATAGTAACAGGCCTAATATTTTGGCTAGAGATGTATAATTTTGTTATCTTTGATCATGACATTTCCAGAAATCGTGTCGAATACCCCACTGTGCGACGGTGTAAAATAGTAGCACTATCGCTTGCACTACTATATTCATCATCACTAACATTTTCCAAATTTTCTATCCGATCTATTAATTGTTTTTTATTTCCCGACGTGGAAATACCGAATTCCTTGCATCTCTTTCGCAATGCATCTACTTTCAATTTACGAATATGCCTCATGATGTTATTGTTCGTTCGTACACACAAATGTTTTATATGTCAAGTTTACGAGCGAAGTAAACGAGATTGAAAAATAATCGATTCAATTCCACAATCAATATCGCACGGAGATAAATTATCTAGAAAGGGATTGCACGAGTTCCCTTTTTCCGAACTCGTTGAGGAATCCCGAAAACGAATGAGTTGAAAATAAAATTCACTAAGAAGTCTCTTTTACATAACGGTTTGAAAATTCGCAAATTCTCTTTTTAACGTTTTTGCGGCTTGGGTACTTAATTTCACTTCTGAACTGTCACACGCACCTTTTCAATAATAAATAATCGACAAATTGTTTTAAGTTCTAATTTTATTGACTATATCGAATGAGATTTAATGATAAAGTGAAAAATATTGACAAAACAAAAACAAGATTGCTTTTCAAAACAAACTATAAATCTACACTTGTTGTTAAAGTAAAAAAAAGTTACAGTGTATGGAAAGTCTGAGATTCAGGCTTGACAATTCGGCAAATCCTGACTGAAATCGTCCTCGATTTCCCCGATGTCGTCGTCGTCATCATTGGAGTCGAGTTCAGGACAGCTTCTGCACCAAGGCTTAATTTTGTCTATATATATACACGGTATACACGGAACCAAATTTACGGTTTGTTATTTGCATGCCTGGTATATCCTCTATCAGGTATCGGTCCTTACCAAGAATCTTGACAATAACATAAGGACCACGATATTTTGGTTCAAGTTTTCGTGATTCTCCTGTACCAGGCGGTTCATGTTCTATAACGACGAGGTCACCCACTGCATACACGTTTGGTTCGGCATGTTTGTGATCAAAACGCTTCTTCCATTTTTCGCGTTCTTGGTTGATGTTAAATACAGCTTGATCTCGTTTTTCGGCAAAGGCATGTTTTTTACTTGTTCGTTAACATCGTCATGTATTGCGGCAAGTATGCGATTTTGTATAATGTCTCGAAGATTGAAATCAAAGACGAGTTCATTTGGACTAAACCCAGAAATGGCGTTTTTCTGCGAGTTTGCGGTCCACTGTAGGTTTCTCAATGACAAGTCTCAGTCTTTTGGATTATCCTTAGATGTACGAATGTAGGACAAGATGGTGTGGTTAGCACGCTCCACCTGTCCATTGGCACGCGGTGTTCGTACGGCTGTTTTTACATGATGTATGCCGTTGTGGTCGCAAAATTTTTCGAACGACTTCGAAGTGAACGCAGTGCCTCTATCGCTTACAATTTGAGCAAGTAATCCAAAATATGCTGTCATCTCATTAAGGGCGTTAATGACTGCCGCAGTCTTTGTGTTGCGTACTGTCTTTACCACCAAAAACTTGGTGAAAGCATCAGACATTGACAAAATAAAAGTTTTAATACGGTGTGGCATATCATTTACGGACCAACACTTGCAGCAAAAGTTTTTCGAATTAACGTCCGATTGCTTCCAGGATCGACGAAAGCGATTGTTTCTTGTTTGTTAATCAAAATTTGTTTGGTTACGATTTCATCACTGTCGATGTGATTGACTTTTTCATCGATTTGATTAACCTTCGCTTTGAAACGTTTATCCATTTTGAAGCAATTATAACATTTAACTGTGTTCAAGGATTTAAGTTCCTGATCTTTCGTTATATTAATTGGTGTTTGTTCTTCTGGTTTTGGAATAAGTGCGATGATGTCTCTCACATTATTGAACGGATTCATATTTGGAGTTGTCTGCTGCGGGATAGCTTGAATGAAAGGTTGTCGCACATCAGGAGCATGTCCATGTCCTTGTGGTGCGTAAGCGGGAAATTGTTGCTGTATATTATTATAACATTATGGTACATTTCCCCTGCAGGTCTGCGAATAGCCACTCGCACCACCGGCATTGGTGAAATGTACTTGCGGCTGCGACGAAATGAACGGTGTTGTCGAGGCGAACGTATGCTGCGGCATCGACGTATTCGGATAGCTTGAAACCGGAACGCGATGATTCGAAACGTGTGTGGTTGTCATTATTGGCAATTGATTTTTCTGGCCAAAATTCGTATGAGACGACTGCAGCGCAAATGACGGATATGGCAGATTTGATACCACATTATTACACGAAACACTATATGATACCGGCGGCGGCGGAACAGATCGTCTATTTGCGATCTGACATTCGATTTGCGAAGACATTCTCGGTGGTTCAAAATTTGGCGATGTCACTGATAATGATTGCATTTCTGTAATCGTTTTTTCTAACAAGTTTATCCGACGCATAGTGGGGTATTTGACCCTAAAAATGGAGATCAAATCACCTGGCTATCGGAGGGGTCCCTTATTATTTTTTTCAGTTAGACTGACTCCAAATAAGTAAAATTTTTTTTTTTAACTTTTAGTGCAGTCCATAGAAAGGACAAAGAAATGAGACTCCAAAACAATAATAAAAGTTTAATAACAAAACAAAAAACCAAAAACTTGCTATAGTATTTGCACTGTTAGATTTGATGTTTTTGACTGGAGTTCGCTCACATAAATTAAATTTTCTCCGAAGAGGCACAGAACGGCACGATAAAATTTTTACCACTTCTTTAAAACAGTCTACAGTACCAAAAAAATTTTATATATTTTATATATTATAAATTTGTTGTGAAACTGTGTTATTTTAAATTAAAAAATTTTTTGAAGTCCGAAAATATTTCGTTTTTTTGCTGCGAGCGAATCAAATCAAAAAATGTGTAAGTTTCACAGCTCATAACTTTGACACTAAGATAGTAACAGGCCTAATATTTTGGCTAGAGATGTATAATTTTGTTATCTTTGATCATGACATTTCCAGAAAAATGCGTACCTTAAAAATTTTTTTTTTTAATTAAGACCCAAAAATCGTGTCGAATACCCCACTGTGCGACGGTGTAAAATAGTAGCACTATCGCTTGCACTACTATATTCATCATCACTAACATTTTCCAAATTTTCTATCCGATCTATTAATTGTTTTTTTATTTCCCGACGTGGAAATACCGAATTCCTTGCATCTCTTTCGCAATGCATCTACTTTCAATTTACGAATATGCCTCATGATGTTATTGTTCGTTCGTACACACAAATGTTTTATATGTCAAGTTTACGAGCGAAGTAAACGAGATTGAAAAATAAGCGATTCAATTCCACAATCAATATCGCACGGAGATAAATTATCTAGAAAGGGATTGCACGAGTTCCCTTTTTCCGAACTCGTTGAGGAATCCCGAAAACGAATGAGTTGAAAATAAAATTCACTAAGAAGTCTCTTTTACATAACGGTTTGAAAATTCGCAAATTCTCTTTTTAACGTTTTTGCGGCTTGGGTACTTAATTTCACTTCTGAACTGTCACACGCACCTTTTCAATAATAAATAATCGACAAATTGTTTTAAGTTCTAATTTTATTGACTATATCGAATGAGATTTAATGATAAAGTGAAAAATATTGACAAAACAAAAACAAGATTGCTTTTCAAAACAAACTATAAATCTACACTTGTTGTTAAAGTTAAAAAAAAAGTTACAGTGTATGGAAAGTCTGAGATTCATGCTTGACACACTTCATTTTGAAAGTCCATTTACAACTCACAATATTAACGTTGCCAGGTGGAATAACCAACTACCATGTTTTTGAAGATTTTAAAAATGACATCTCATCGTTCATGGCTGCTATCCACTCGTCTCGCTGATTAGACTTGGTCGCTTCTTTATACGTCTTGGGTTCTGTGATGTCGTTATCAACTCTCTCTACCCTGTAACCTAAATGATCTAGTTTACCTTTCGTCGACCTTTCTGATTTACGAATGATGTTTTCAGTTACGGAAACGTGAACTGGTGAATTACATGACGTTCTGCTATTGTCCAGCTCAACATGACCATCTACACTTCGGAATGAAGTGTCATCATCCGAAACATCCTCTTGAATTGGCTCATCAACGTGTTGAATGATTTGACTGTCTTTTAAATTTGACTTTTTACGAAAAAATATGTTCAAAGGGATTTCATTACTGTTATTCTATTTCTCTTTTAATTCTATTTCTCTTGATTCTCCTAGTCGACTAATCGGTATCCCTTGGAATGATCATCGTAACCAATAAAGTTCAAGAGACGAAATTTGTCAACCCATTTTTATACCCTACACCCTGTGGGTAAGGGTATATTCATTTTGTCCTTCCGTTTGTAACGCATTAAAGGAGAGGTCGTAGGTATGGAAAAGTATATATATTCTTGATCAGCGTCACCTCCTGAGTCGATTTAACGTATACGCTGTTTGTCAATGATATTGAGCAAAATCGGTCAACGGACACGCCCACCTCCCATATAAAGCAAAAGGTTTATATGGCATATCTGGTGAACTATGGTATATATCGAGATGAATTTCTGTGTGTGATCATGTTCCACTAATACGAGTTTACATAACAAAAATGGAAAACATCGCCCATCGGACACGCCCACCTCCCATATAAAGCAAAAGGTTTATATGGGATATCTGGAGAACTATGGTATATATCGAGATGAAATTTTGTGTGTGATCATGTATCACCGATACGAGTTTACAAGACAAAAATGGAAAACATCGCCCATCGGACACGCCCACCTCCCATATAAAGCAAAAGTTCAATATGGGATATATAATGACCTAGGGTATATATCGAGATGAAATTTTGTGTGTGATCGTGTATCACCGATACGAGTTTACAAGACAATAATGGAAAAGATCGACCAACTGACAAGCTACAGCTCAGCTGGTCTATATGGTAAACCATATAGACAGTTATTAGATTAAATATTGCTACTAAGAGTTACCATGAATCAAATGGAAAATATCTCGAGCACCTTCCATACAAAACTGTAGATCTACAAGCCAACCAACTACTTTATGAATGTTATTTCCTAATGAAAGTGTGGGAGTGAATGCAATAAGAAAGAGACATCCAACTGAACCTCAATGGACGCAATGATTATATCCTTTCAATATAAACGTAATGAGCAGGTGACGATTGAGAGAATATAATTTCCAATTGTACCTGCTGAAGGGATCACAATCCACAAAAGTCAGGGAACTACATATTTCCAAATGGCTGTTCATATTCGAAGAGGAATCAGTCGCGCGGCACTATATGTTGCTTATAGTAGCGCAGCAAATACTTCTGGCCTTTATATTGTTGGAAATTTCAACCCTCCCAAGTCTTTTGTTGAATTAGATTTTGTCCCCATTAAAATGAACATCTAAAATCGGAAAAGCAACTAAAGGCACATTATGATTTTATGGCACACAAAAAATCATCGATTCAATTATTCATCCATAAATTGCAGAGCTTTAATGCGCACTTCCAAGATTTTCCAATGGCACAATGCTCAAACATCACAACTACTTCGTTTTGTGGAAACAGAAAACTATAATATCCCTAACTTCACTCTTATTCATAGATTAGATAGTTCTAAAGACAATCGACGTAAAAATGGGTATAATGGTTTTTGGAAAACGAATATAGCTTCAAATATATAATTTATCTTTGAAAGAGACCACAGTTGTGAAAAACGCACTATGGCGTTAATAGGATTGAAGTGTAATGACGCATTTTCACTAATTATTGATAGAAATTCACTGTTTTTCCTTTAATAAACGTTGTATGCAGGGTGTAGGGTATGTAAACTTCGGCCTGGCCGAAGTTAACAGATTTTGCCTGGGTGGACCAGGCAAACCGGGGGAGCGACCCCGGTGCGCTAGTTAGGATTTGTTTGGTAATGAAACATCCGATTTCTTTCTTTTTTCATTTTTTAAATAAAATAAATGAAACATCTTCAATTCACATGTGTAAATTCGGATCAATGGATTCAATCAACGCGAATTAATCCGCGCATACAAAGCGCTGTAGAGTTTCTATGAATGAAAAGGAACACGTGTTTACTTGCATCATTAAATGTAAATACAAATTTTAAATGGATCGAAAAGAAATGGAGCGGAAAGGAACGGCGGGAAGTGACTCAAAAATAACGCAGATTTTTCAATACTTCGTAAAATTCATATTTACTGATTTCTCTTATTAATTATGCTAAAACAACAGAGCGTTGTCGCGATTGCAGTATTCGGCAAAAGGTTTTGCGAAATAGAGTTATTTACCAACAATATACCACTTCTTCTCAACGTTCATCAACATCAGGAACTAACGAAGATAAGAGGAGCTCTGAACATAGTTTAAAATGTGTTGCATTTCTCTTATCTTGGAAAAATGCATGTAAAAATGAAAATTACATTCTTTGCTCAACACAATTCGATACAATTTAAATTAATTTTTATAAACGTCAATATTTCATTGTAAGTTTGAATTTTCGAAGTGAATTCAACCGAAATAGAGAAAATATGGAATTTGTTCTCAAACAAAAAATAACAATTCAAAAACCATGACAACGAAATATGAGAGAGAGAATTTTGTATGGAAAAATCTTGTTTAATTTTAATTAATTACCTCAATGGTTAATGTAAAATTATATGCGGTTATATAACCACCGAAGTTTCACTTCTTTCGCGTGCACTCATATTTTTTTTTTAATTTTAATTTAATTTTCTCGAAGAGTTCCGATTTATTATGTAGCAAATAGACTACTGTAAAACGTCTATAATCGTCAAAAAAAGTCAAAAAATATTTTTTCTTTCCATTTGTATTTGTTTGCATTGGTCCGCGAACGTCAGAATGAATTAAATCTAATAATTTTGTTGATTTAGAGCTACGTGATTTCTTGAATGGTGTCTTAGTCATTTTGCACTGTGTACAAATTTCGCAATTTTGCCTAATGCCACAATCTACAATTTTGAAATCTCTTACCGCTCGTCCAACTTGCATCTCTTTTATTACGTCAATATCACGATGTCCAAAAACTTTGTGCCAATAATGCCAATGACAATTCTTACTGCTGCATACCACCATACCCTTCTGTTTTGGATTTTGCCGTACTTTAAATAAGCCATTTGATAAGTAAGCAACTCAAATTTCATCATTCTTGGTTGTCTGAATGCTGCATCTTGAAACTTTGAAAAAAATTTGGAATCCTTTTTTATTAATTTTGGGAACTAAATTTGGGAATTAAATTTCCATGGAAATATGGTATGAACAGCACATCCTATATTTTAATATTTGCTTTTTCACCCTTTGCGTTATACATCGTTAATTGACAACAACCTTTCCGCTGGAAAGAACAGACTTACCGTTTGCAACAATAACCATTTCGCGTACTGAAATATCTAATTCTGTAAATTCGGATTTCCTGGTGCAAATATGACATGCTGCTCCCGAATCAATTACCCAAACTGTTCTGTCACTTGCTGTCGAAAATACAGAATTACTTGACTCCGGCACCTTGCATCCTCCACGGATAATCCGATGATCACGATCGCCTCACCATTCAGTTTCTCCCATTCCGGGTTAGGATCCTTGGGTGCGGTGTCCACGATGCACTTCTATGCGCCTTCTTTACGTAGGATCAATTCCAATTTGTATTTCCATAAATGGTAATTGTTCTCATTCCATTTGTTGAAAGATGATTTTAGGAACTCCATTGCGAAAACTATAGGCCCATAACCTATTGGAGGTCTTAGATCCGGAGAATTAAAAACAACCTTTACAAATGAACGAATTTATTGGAAGTGAAAAACTACAAATTTTCACTTTGACACTAAACTTATGATACTGTTACGAAGATTGAGAATCATAGTCTCATACAAGGTTCTGTTCAATACTGGCTCGTGTCAACATATTCGCAACATGCGATAGCGGAGATCGGCAATAGTCAAAGAGCATAATTTCTCCGAAGAGAAATGTAATGAGGTTGTTACACGGTACATCATGATCACACATCATTTCGTGTCTGTGTGGATCGCAGTTTGCCATACACGGTTCAATCTTTTGCCTGATCATATCAGCTGTTCATAATTTTTGGCTCTTCGGCGGACGTTCTGCTGTCAAAATCTGTTTTGTTTCTCTTGTCCGTGTTTGGCGCTATTTTTGGTGTGACGTCATGTATATTTGATCATGAAATTTTGTGTGAAATTGCATTTAATATTTTGCAGAAAAACACCACAAAGAGAAATATGTGATTTTGCGTGAAGAATTTGCACTAGAAAGGTAGAACATAGCGTATAAAAGTTCCATATTTTTGAAATAAAATGTTAAAACAACCATATGACGACAAAATTGTACCAAATTGTAGAAGAATAGGCACATTGAGAGCGAGATGAATCTGACAGCGAGAGAACAATGATCAGAGCAAAATTTTAAAAATTGTAGATTTTTTCTCTGGGACAGCGATTTCAACCCAAAGAGAGGAAAAATCCGAAAATATCCGTGTATCATCGCATCATCTCTGACAAAACGAAATTCAAATTATTTTTATATAATTGAAAAAATATTGATTTATTGAAAAAATATAATTTAGAATATTCAAAAATTTATAACTTTCATAGAAAATTCAAAATTTGATAATATTTATAGGAAATTAAAATTTTATAGAAAATTAAAAATTTTAAATTTTATAGAAAATTCAAAAATTGAAAATTCACAATATGATAATTTTCATAAAAAATTCAAAAATAGATAATTTTCATAGAAAATTTAAAATTTGATCATATTCATAGAAAAATGTCATAGAAAATTCAAAATTTGATCACTTTTATAGAAAAATTAAAATTTTATACAAAATTTAAAATTGTATAGAAAAATTAAAATTTCATACAAAATTCTTACGAAATTTAAAGTTTTATAGAAAAATTCAAAATTCATACAAAATTTAAAATTTCATAGAAAAATTCAAATTTCATACAAAATTTAAAATTTAATAGAAGCTTCAAAATTTCATAGGAAATTCAAAATTTCATGGAAAATTCAAAATTTCATAAAAAATTCAAAATTTCAGAGGAAATTCAAAAATGCATAGAAAATTCAAAATTTGATAATTTTCATAGAAAATACAAAATTAGATCACTTTCATAGAAAATAAATACTTTGGATTTCGTAAAATATCAAACATTTTTTAAACATATTTTAAAAATCTTTCGAAGTGAAATATCCGTAGATTTGCGCAACAACAATTACACATCGAAGAGTGAATGCAGCGCAAAGAGAAATGCGCAAAACAAGAGTACGCGAACTGCGTCGCCTGTGTAATTGTTAGTGTTATTCGATCTAACGACAATGGCACTGAGCATAGACAGGGTGACGTATCGTGCGAAGAAGGATCGCGATATCTCTAGACCCTGAATCTAGAATGATCATATAAGCGATGGTGACACGCAGCCTGTATAAAAGGGCGAAGAGAACAGAGACTGGAGTCAGTTCTGAAAGAGATCTATGAACGTAAATAAGAGTTGAACAAGTGAACAGTGGAGCATAGTGTCGCATATAAGATAAAGAGTTGTGTTGAGATAAGAGAACATTGTAAAGACATAAGCTAGTGTTATTGTAAATAAGAGTCAATAGTTGTTCAAGTTATTTAAATAAATAAAATTTGTTACTAGTAGATCAAATTAACCCTATTAAATAAACCTTATTTAATTAGCAGTAAAATTCGTAACAATACTATAATTTACAAAATTCATTCTAGCAAAGTAGAAATTGTTTCAGTAGAATTGTTGTCCAACAAAATCTTGACAATTAACTTTATGACGTGGAGGGTAGTAAATTGAACATACAAACAAACAAAACTATTGTCACAACTGACTTTAATACAAGCGACTTGAAGGGATGCATGTTTAACTTCTTCAACTATGACATATTTAATTTTAGAATTTATTAAAACTTGCACGGAAGGATCGTGTGCTCTATCATCAGGATGGTTCGTAATAATTAGATCAAATCCTCTTATCTTAAAGAAAGACCTACAGGTAAAATAAGTTCCAGAAATTAATAGTATGTCAATCTGGTTTATTATACCCTACACCCTTTGGGTAAGGGTATATTCATTTTGTCCTTCCGTTTGTAACGCATTAAAGGAGAGGTCGTAGGTATGGAAAAGTATATATATTCTTCATTCATTTAGCTATGTTCGTCTGTCTGTCTGTCTGTCTGTGTGTCTGTCTGTAGAAATAGATTTTGTGAAGAAACGGTAAGAGATACTGACTTTTTGAAATTTTGGATTTAGTATTTGTATATTAATAAGCTACTTGTATGTAAAAATGGGCGCAATCGGTCAACGGACACGCCCACCTCCCATATAAAGCAAAAGGTTTATATGCGATATCTGGTGAACTATGGTATATATCGAGATGAAATTTTGTGTGTGATCATATTCCACTGATACGAGTTTAAACGACATAAATGGAAAACAGCGCCCATCGGACACGCCCACCTCCCATATAAAGCAAAAGGTTTAAATGGGGTATCTGGTGAGCTATAGTATATATCGAGATAAAATTTTACGTCTGATCATGTGCCACCGATACGAGTTTACATGCTAAAAATTGACAAGCTACAGCTCAGCTCAAAAGCTACAGCTCAATGTTGGATATGGTAAAGCATATAGACAGTTATTGGATTAAATATTGCTACTAAGAGTTCCCAAGAATCAAAAGGAAAATATCTCTTAAAGGACACGAGCACCTTCCATACAAAATCGTAGATCTACAAGAAATCCAACTACTTTATGGATGTTATTGGCTGATGAAAGGTGGGAGTGAATGCAAGAAGAAAGAGACCACATCCAACTGAACCTCAATGGACGCCCATAAAAAATTGAATATATCCTTTCAATATAAACGTAATGAGCAGGTGACGATTGAGAAAATACAATTTCCAATTGTACATGCTAAAGGTATCAGAATCCACAAAAGTCAGGGAGCTACGTATTTCCAAATGGCTGTTCATCTTCCAAGTGGAATCAGTCACGCGGCAATATATGTTGCTTATAGTAGCGCAGCAAGTCTGCATTGAAATGAACAGTTGTAAAATCGCACGATGGAGTTAATAGCATTGAAGTGTAAAGATGAATTTTCACTAATTATTGACAGAAATTCACTGTTTTTCCTTTAATAAACGTTATACGCAGGGTGTAGGGTATGTATTTTGATTTTGCCTGGGTAGACCAGGTAAACCGGGGGAGCGAAGCGACCCCGATGCGCTAGTTTTAATAAATATTTCTATTTCATTTGTATGGTTAGATAAGCCATTGGCATTCCATATAGCAAACCGGAGGTCTAATTGCATAATTTATTTACTAAAAGAGTAAGCATATTTAATAAGTTGTTTGTTAATTCGATTTGTTTATTTATAAGAGTTTCTATCTTTTCTAAAGACTTCACCTCTGAGGACTTCACAATATATTTAATTTTGACTAAAATTGTTTGGGTTAACATCATTAATTAGTTGAGGGAATGCTGAATTATTGAAATGATTGTTAGTAATATTATTTTTATTGAAAGACCTTTTATTGAATGATTTACTACTAATAATTTGTGGATATATGGCACAACCTTTTAGCTGGCGGGATGGTTTTTGAAGCAATTGACACATCGGGCTGGTAAGTCTTTGTTTTTACGACATTCTGATGTTGGATGATCTAAGCCACACTTTACGCATCTATATGGTTTTGTTCAGTAAGATGTTGTATGACCAACCAGTTGGCATCGAAAGCATTGTACAATTGCATTAGCTTTTCTAGGTGGCTCAATTTTAATAATTGCGATATTTAAATGTTTTACATTATATATGTCTTTATTATTATTTCGCGACTCTAGATCAACAAAGAACATAGACAACGGCTTTTTAGTAACTCTATTTTGAATATTGTTTATGTTTCTAACAGCATGACCTAAGCTTTAAGTAACAGATTTATTTCTTCAGTAGGTGACGAATAGTTAAAATTTTTGACAAAAGGCATTTTCATATTTGAGCTGAGATGTATGAAAATTTATATTTTTCTTTTTTAAGGAGTTAATTAGAATACGATAAGAGTCAATGGTTTTAACCATAACTCTAATTTGACCATCATTAAATGTTTTGTATGTGTAATTATTTTTTGGTATTACTTTAACCAAATTTTTTATCATTCCATTGATAATATTTACATAAGGCAAGATTATTGGTGGGGGTTTGGGTTTTTCCGAAGTAATGGTTTCGTTACCAGTGATTTGTTCGTCATCATTCTCTTCAACGGCCAACGATGAAAATCTGTTGCTTGGGATCTCTTCATGTTGATTATCTCCTATGTTTTGACGTTTACGTTCATACATTTTCGGGGAGTCCGTTGGTTGACGAGCACGTTTTTTTCGTCTAGGCGACAGCAAGGTTTGCCAGTTGGGTTCACTTTTATCGATCAATTCACTCAGTTCTTCCATTGAAACGCGTATAATAGAATATTACACAAACGTATACAGCAAAGAATAGTTTTTATTTTAGATAGCAAAAAATTTATTTTGTGTTTTCTAATTTGGTTTTTTTTAATTGACACAATTGACTGTCGACTCGAGTTTAAACATGAATATTTTTTTCTTTTCTTTATTAATCGATGTGATATACCATGACTTCTTGCCGCTATGCTTCCTGAGTACAGAAAAAAATCGAGTCAATCGGGTTTAGTTGGTAGAAAAAATTTTTTTTTACTTTGCCCACATCGAAAGATACCTATTAGGCATGAGTAGGCCACATCACTCATGGTCAAAAAAATAACTACACCCCTATGAAAGTTCTTTAATCGTCACATTTTTGGAGTCTGGTTTATGTATGGTGTCCTTTTCGATCTACCACTAGTTTTAATGGTTTGTTTTACTCAGACGACCTTCTACACTATTAACAGACACACATCTTTTTAGATAAACACTTTTTAGATAAATAAATTCCTGAAATGAAGGATTCACAATCCCTGATATCTTCAAATGGTCTAAAAGTTGTAAAATATTATAATTATTAAATTAAAAATATAAAACGAATATATAAAACTACTTCAATATAAACCAGATTACAAAAATGTCACGATTAAAGAACTTTCACAGGGGTGTACCTTTTTTTTGACCATGAGTGTATATGTATTTTTAGCCTGGTTTTAGTGCGCGTTTTTCATATATTGATAGCTTACACCGGCCCCAAAGTGATTCAATTTTGGAAACTTTTCACATAAATCGTCCCCATACAAAATGCTAATTTTTCATACATTACAAAAAATCATTCTAACTATCCAGGAGTTAGTCCTACGGTGCTCAGATGTATTACTAGGTCCTATTATTACCCCCAACATTTCACCCATACATATCTACCCCCTATCTGCTCCCTTTCTGGGGGTCTCCATACAAAAACTCAAAAATTAATAAAAAATGTAGAAAAAAACACCGGCGTGACTCGTAGAGCTGTCAAATGTATAACCAGATCCTAATTTTTTCCAACCCCCGACATTTCACCCATACATACCTACCCTCTATCTGCCCCCCTTCTGGGGTCCCCATACAAAAAACTCATCAAAATGGGATTTCATGTATTAAATACTGCTATTGATGCTATGAAAGATATACCAAAATGTTATATAAAAGTTACACCATTTGGTTCCTCTCGCTTGTTGGAAATTGTTTCTTGTAATTGGCGATGACTAATAATCTTGAAACTCCTCTTAATTCCGGCAGAGACCCTCGTTGTAGTCTTGGACCATCTTCACACCTCTTTCTGTCGTATCGTTCACCACTCTCAACTTCTGGACAATTTTTACAGCTTGTTTGTAGTCGTCGAGCTCATCCCAAATGGTTGGAGGTTGATTTAAAAATCTTGAGATACATAATTGTGACGAAATCGCTTAATTCGGTTTCCATGAAATCGTCCTTGACGTCTTCGAGTTTCATTATGTCTGATTACATTAACTGCAGGAGCAGGTGTCTTTACGTGGCAGAATTAGAACACACGTTATATGAAATGACTGTTCTCGTCCGAATTTATAGTTTTATTTTATTTTCTCTTACATACCTATGCATATTTAGATTAATAAATAAATTTTAAAAAAATATATTTTTTTTTTCTATCATCCTTTTATATTATCCTTTTCGGGAGGACTAACTGTGCACGAATATATGCCAAAAATATATACAATATATAAGATATCGTAGGATATTAATATCACACATATCTACACAATAGCATGCAATAAAAGGTATAAACTCTCGATTTATTCGTATGGGCCTCTTCAGGCCCAGTAGGTTATATTAGCGCCTCCTAGTGTGTTGCCCATCCTAGGGTTAATAAACGGGTTAAGGGTAATAGGGTTAATAAACGAAGCGAAGGAACCCCGGTGCTCTAGTTTTACTTTAAAATTGATTGTTTGATAAAAAAACGTCGTTTTTGAGTTGAACAAAAAGTATAATCCAGTAAGATAAAGTTTCTAAATTCTTTAAATTGTGGACAAATTAGTTAGTATGCAAAATTAATCAGTATCTGTTGTTATCTATAAAAGTTATAAGTCCAAAATAAAGTTAAAAGTCCAAACGAGCTACAGACTTCAGCTCGTTGATTCATAAAACTGATGTTTACAGACAGAAGCTAAATAAATGCACGAGATGCCGCTGATCATGATTATACATACTTACGACCTCTCCTTAAATGCGTACCAAACGTAAGGACAAACTGAATATACCCTTACGCACAGAGTGTAACGTTTAAAAATTAAAAAGTTTGTCAAAATCTGTCTTGTTTGTTTGTTGTTTGACAATAAATATTTTTTCTCCAGAATAGAAGAATGGGATTGGGGAATGAGGTCGCATTAAGACAGCAACATCTGGTCACTCTCCTTCGGCATAAAATGCCATTAAGCGTTTTGTCCCACTGGGACCTGTTTTCACCGGAGAGCAATAATTTATCATTATTTTCTTGCTTCTCTTTGAACTATTTCCACATATTTTAGAGCCATTATCGCATTCCTTGCGAGCTTTCATAAATTATGAGCTTAATGCTCGCGATTGGTAAAAAGTGCGCCACAATCCCCACGATGTGATGGCGCACTCTTACGTGATGGCACATTTTCAGGATTTTGCAAATATATAAGACCGATGCTCAATATAGAACAGTTTTTTTCCTTAAAATGCAGTTGGTGAAAACGTAGGAACGTATGTATAGAGTAAAAACTACTGAGTAGGTTATGATAGGTTCGAACAGCTGACACCCATGTAGTACGAAAGTGGTACATACAATTGAATCTGCTCCATTTTCCCCACTTTGGGTTGGGATTTCCACTCAATTCCAAGTGAGTGAATAATTTATAGTATAAAAAGCATACATTGAACTTTTCTTGAATAAGTTCAGTTCAACTTGTTACATTTCTTTGGTTTCGCTTTGATTCACTGCAGTCGTCTGGTCTGTGCCAAAAATTGTTTATGTTCTTAGTTCACAATTTTTATTTAGAGTATATTGCGAATTAAAAATTTCTGAAATTTCTACCTCTATCTTTGACTTTTATTTGTTTATAATTTCTTACAGTCTTGTTAATGTGGAAAATAATAATAATATTAAATCATTTATTACTTTGACTTTATAAGCCATTTTCTAAATTGGTCCATTGCGAATATATGTTTACAAATAAAACACGAAACGCGTCAAATATATTCAATTACATTAAAAGGCTATGCATTTCCAATTCTTTGAGTGCACCAAATATTTGCACACTTGAGCAGCTGGTTGATGGCTGTGGGTTCTCTCCGGGCTCGCATGAAAAATTAAATTGCAAAGACCTTGACAACAGTTGAGGCCAACTGTGCCCGACTTCTGACTCCTGCCCCTCATTCGATGGAACGCTGGCGTTTTGAAAATGTCAATTCAATGCAGGAGTCGTGGATAACAATAGAGAAAAATTTTCGTTTTCGAGGTTTATCACAAGTTGACGCCATGGTTAACTGTATGCCGATACCCTGGACATCAAATTAACCACTTGTTATACCCTACACCCTGTGGGTAAGGGTATATTCATTTTGTCCTTCCGTTTGTAACGCATTAAAGGAGAGGTCGTAGGTATGGAAAAGTATATATATTCTTGATTAGCGTCACCACCTGAATCGATTTAGCTATGTCCGTCTGTCTGTCTGTCTGTCTGTCTGTCTGTCTGTCTGTCTATCCGTCTGTCTGTCTGTCTGTGTGTCTGTCTGTGGAAATAGATTTTGTGAAGAAACGGTAAGAGATACTGACTTGAAATTGGATTTAGTATTTCTATATTAATAAGCTACTTGTATGTAAAAATGGGCGTAATCGGTCAATGGACACATAGAATGTATTGCGTTAATTGGTATATTTTGGTCAAAGTAAACATTTGATATAGAATATCTGGTGAGCCCTACCTCATACAGATAAGGAAAAAACTTTGTGCATGATCAGTTACTACTAATATACATAAGATAACATTTCTAAAATAGATATCGCCAGATGGAAATACCTGCTTCCTTACCTAACATTACTCATCCTGTTTAGAACCCATGGGCTTTTTGATTTGTTTTTATAATGGTTTACGAAAACCATTTAATAGGATACTAGCGCACCGGGGTCGCTTCGCTCCCCCGGTCAAAATGACCGCTCATGGTCTTTCTAGGTATGGGTTAGTGTATCTCAAACACAATAATTAAATTTAATGTAACTTCGCATGTTTTCTAAAAAGCTTTTAAAATAAATAAAAGTCACGAGAGGAAAAAATTTAAAAAATTCATTTGTGGGAATTATGTAAATTTTAAAACGAAAAACGGTCAAAATGACCGCTCCGGTCTTTTTAATAATCTAATAATTAAATCTGAATTTATATGAAAATTTATTATTTATTATGTTAGTGTTATGCTGTCCAATATGTACTATATCCAATATGTACTATTTGTAGTATTCCGAAAAATGGTCTCTGTTTTTTCGCTGGTTTTATTGTATTGTATTTACTTTGTCATATGACCCATATTAAAAAATAGTTTGTATTGTTGTGCCTTTTTCAGTAGTTATTTACAGTAGCTTTGTTATTGCATTTTACGTTTTAAGCAGTAAGTATAGATCTGATTCTTTAAGTTGGGTATATACTGGACTATCTTTCATGAACCCACGGTTATAAAACTTACATCGATTTTAGTTCAATGGATAGATTTAAGCAGTTTAAGAAACACTAGGGAATTCATGCTGAACGAGCAGTCGAGCAATTGTCCTCAATTCACCGCAGATCCCACGCTTTTTGAGGATTATCTTAATATGCGGAAAACTTAAATCGTTCTTCTCAACCAACATACATAAATCCATGGAGTCAATCGACTAAACATGGATCGATAAACAGATATGTCAAAAGGTAAAAGTAACGCATGTATGTAAAAGTACTGTGTGTACATTCATTCACTCTCTTATCCGTATTCTTCAATTTTGAGATAGCATGACCCAATTATTCATGCATGATTTTCAAGTTAATATTTATATATAAAAATACATGTTGATCGTTATAACATTCTAAAACTTATAAATAAAAAAGAATTTCAGAAAATCATCATCACTGGTGAACTCGGTGTGATTTTGCACAGATGAGGTTTGGTCAGAGAGTAGCAGAGTGACCAGAGGAGAAACACGTCAAGTAAACTATACTGTAGATTGGAGATGCTTATCTGTGTCTACACACAATAGTAGCTTAAGTCGACATAATCGAAAGGGGTTTGTTACTATTATGATTGTCCTCTTCACGCAACTTTTCATGTATCCGGGATTCAAATCGGCCCACTGGAAAAAATGTTATAACAATTTCTCTACCAGCTTAAGTTACTTTGGTTAGATTTTAATTCAATATATAAAAACTTAAGTCGACATAGGTTTTTGGGAAGCTCCCAACATAATTTAAACAGATTAGCTTATGTCGACATAAGAAAAATAAAAATTTTATTTTTGAACATTTTTTCACCGAACTTAAGTCGACAAAACAAATATAATTTACCCTTATTGAATTTACCAAATGGTATTTTTATTCAATAAAATACCTCTACACACATATTTCATAAAAACACCTATTTGAAAACCGAACGGTATGGATTTTACACAAAACATCGATTATCTCGAAACTATTTTTTTGGACTTAAGCTACTATGCAGTGTATGCACAGATATATATGTCGATATTATGAATTAAATTTAATTGTTTTGGGATGAGTGTAAGTATTGAACCCGCCTTTGAATACACAGCATTGAAACCACAAACTTTGTAGTTATTAAAATTATATTTCGAGGATTTAAAAAAAATAGATAAACAAAAGTATACAAATTAATCTTGTCTAGTGCTTCAATACAAAGTAAGTTTGAAGTCCAGCGAAAAAATGTCTATCACAAACCCATGCATTTCATATATGTTCATGTGTTTGTATTTGGCTCGAATATGACTCTTTTGCTTCGCTGCAAAAGCAAGTGATATAGCACCATCATTACAATCACTTCCACCCCTTGACACCATAAAAACGTTTATTTCATTTCTGACGTTGAAAAATATATCCTTGGTTGTTGAGCTCAGCATGTGCCTCGAGGTCTGTGCGACTCCTCAAGAACCACTCAGGATCAAGGGTTAAAGACTGTTGTGAAAGATTGAGGTTGATGGAAAACAGTTGTCAATAATCTTCGCGTATGGTCTACAATAAACCCAAAATACTGTGATTGAGTGAATGTATTGAAGTTGCCAACCTCTGAAATAACTTATAGTCTTGTGTAAAAATAAATTAAATAAATAAATAAATAAATAAAAAATCTTTGATTTGGTGCAAGGAAATCCCGAATATTTCATATTTTAAATGAAGAATCAGAAAAATAATAATTATTAATGAGGACTGATCTGTAACATAAAGCATTCATTATTTAATGTATTAATTTTCCCCCTATAAAATCAAGTACGAGCTTTTTACTAACCCATTAAAATAGCTGAAAGATGTAAATCATTAAAGAACAATAAAGATGTAAAACATTAATAAACGAATTTACAAATTGGTGCACAGCAGCATTGTTCCTAAAATTCAGTAATACATAATAATGTATATAGGGAACCATTTTCAATTGGACTTATTACATTATTGTATAATAGAGATAACTGAATTTGTTCCGACAAGGATTGACCAAAAGGCCTATTTATCACAAAAAAATTTTTTTGCAATAAAGAACTATTTTCTTATATTTCCTCTTTCATATTTTTTATACATATACTAGCGCACCGGGGTCGCTTCGCTCCCTGGTTTGCCTGGTCCACCCAGGCGATAGCTCAAAAACTCGTGAAGTATGCTTTGAAAGGCTCTGATTGGACTGATTGGCTATATCAATTATCGAAGATTTCAAGTTATTCATGTTATGTGGCAGTTATTTATTATCGAATTGGTTAAAAATGTTTATGCAAATCTTGTGGTAGTCAGAATATGATGTCAAAATGTCATCCCGAAAATCTGACAAACGGTTTGGCAGTCTATACGGAACACAATTTTTTTCAGTTTTGAAACTCTTATTTCTTCAGTGGGTTTGAGGGTATATTTTTTAGTATGACCAAAATTACCAACAAAATTATTAAGATTTGATATTTCAAAAACGTTTAAAATTAATTGCAGAATTTGTATGATTTTCAAAAAATAATACAATTTGTGTTGGGATTTGAACCTACGTTCCGAAGCTTTAAAGGCTGTTGGGCAATTGCAGTTAATTTGCACAAGAGCTATAGTAAAAAAGGTAGTGAGAATAGAATCCAACAAAAAATCAAAAAGTGACCAAACTGGGATACTTCCGAAATTTATGGGCGTATCAGTTCGCCATTTGTCGTCTATGTGCCAATGGAGATCACTTAGAAAATTAAACAAAAATCGGTCTCATCGCTTTCACCCCGTTTTGTTACTTTTGATAATTTTTATTATTTTTAAATTTTGTGGGCGTGGCAGGTCCATTTTCTGCTGAGCGCTATTTTCCGTCTATTTGTCAGTCAAGCCCAGGTAGAAAATTAAATAAAAATCGGTCATCGCTTTTACCCCGTGTTGGTACTTTTGAAATTTGTTCTAAATCTGAAACATTGGGGGCGTGGCAGATCATTTTATGCGGTCCTCCATTTTCCGTTTATTTGTCAGTCAAACCCACGTAGAAAATTAAACAGAAATCGGTCATCGCCAGTGCAGTGCTAACCTTCGCTGAGTTCACACTGCGACTACGGAGAGAACGCAAAAGCAAAAAAAGCTTACGGTTAAAAAAAAAAAAAAAACAATTGTTTACACCACGCTAAATTTTTTTTGGAACGGTTTTTTTTTTATAAACTACCAAACAAACATAAACTATATTTCTGAATAAATCATACAATTGACAATTAAACTAAATGGCTCCCAATATGGGAGGCATCCTATTTGATAGGGACAAAACAGTTTCACAACCAAATTCTACTCAACCAGTGTTTTTGATCATGACCAGAACAGGGATGCAAGCAGAAAATGGATTAACAAACGTGTCACCTTTCCTTATCCAACGCTCCATTGACGCAGTTGGAGGTAAAGTAAAGGTATGCAAAAAACTGAAATCTGGACAACTCTTGATAGAATGTACAAACGGAAAACAAGCCAGTAAATTAGTACAAATGATCAATATATCCTCCGATATATTCGTTAAAGTGGAAGAACACACATCACTAAACAAATCAAAGGGAACTTTTTATTCCAATGATTTACGCTACTTATCTGACTCTGAACTGATTGACGGAATTCGTGAACAAAACCCAAATGTAGCTGAAGTTAAAAGACTTAAAAAACGAGACCCGGAATCCAAAAAATTAACCGACATTGATCTAGGGCTATATATCGTCTCATTCAATTCATGTGAACTACCTGAACGAATTATGCTTGGATATATTACTACTGGAATCAAGCCATATATCCCTAACCCTTTACGATGTTTCAAATGCTTCCAATTTGGACACATTTCAGAAAACTGTTCCTCACCGAATAAAATCTGCCCTCACTGCAGCAACCCTGAACATTCTTCCATTGATGATGCTGGCCGCCGCGAAAAATGCAAGAAACAAGCAAAATGTGTCAACTGTCAAAAACCACACAATAGTTTCTCTAGAGAGTGTGCAAAATACAAAATAGAATACTCAATACAAAAAATAAAAGTAACCCAAAATAAAACTATAAATGAAGCACGAAGAGAATATTACAGACAAAACCCGCTACCAACAACATATGCGAATACAACAAAACAGATGACTACAACAACAAAACCATGTGGCTGCAAATGTAAATGCCAAGAGAACGTCAAATTAAATCTCACTGCAGGAGAAAAAACAATTGCAACAGATGTAAAGCAATTACTCTCTTCAGTCTCATCCATTCGACAAACAAAAAACTCTGACGGTTTAACTGTTAACATTCTCCCCAAAAACATATCAAAGAGGAAAAGACGCGAATTAACCAACGCAGAGAAAAAGAAAAAAACAGAGAACACCAGAACTGATGACTCCGAAAATTCAACTAATTACCGATTGAGTATAACTGATATTGAGGAAGGTATTTTATCTAGTGCTTCTAGTCGATATTAGTTCATATGAATAATAATCAATATAAAATAATACAATGGAACTGTAATGGCTTCACAAGCCACTGGGATGATGTAAAAATAATCTTAACCAAGTTTAACTGTCTTGCACTTTGTATCCAAGAAACTAAATTTAAATCAAACCATCACACTAAACTAAAGAATTTTACATGTTTTCATAAAAACTCATACTCAACAACAAATGCGCACGGTGGGGTTTGTATATACCTAAATAACATGTTTGAGGGGGAAGAAATTCCTATTGTTTCCCATCTACAAACAATAGCTATAAAAATAAAATTTCCATTTAAATTCATTATCTGTTCAATATATTTACCAGGATTAGAATATATAAACATAACTTATTTAAATAACTTAATTGCACAATTTGATCTACCATATTTATTGTTAGGAGACTTTAATTCCCATAATACTATTTGGGGGTCAAATAAAATTGACTCAAGAGGAAAATTAATTGAAAACTTTATTGATAGAAATAATATCAACATTTTGAATAACATAGATAGCCCCACACACTTTAGCTTCGCGTATAAAACATTTAGTAACATAGATCTTAGCCTTATATCTCCTAACATACAACCATACTTTGAATGGAACATCTGTGATGACCTTTACAATAGTGATCATTACCCAATCATAATAAATCTAATTGGGCATTCACCTAATTTTGAAAGAAGACCTTGCTGGAACATGAAAAAAGCAAATTGGGAAAATTGGTCCTGCTCTTTCTCAAAACCAATTGATAGCTTTCACAATATAGACGATCTTGAAAACTTTATAACAACAACAATCTTAAATGCAGCTAATGTAGCAATACCAACTAAATGCTTCAATAGCAATAGGAAAGCAGTCCCTTGGTGGAATGAAAATATTAAATCATTAGTAAAAGAAAGAAGGAAACTACTACAACAATTTAAAAGAAATATGAGTTCAGAAAATTTAGCCAAATATTTAAGAATAAAATCCAAAACTAAGTAGTAAAGTAAGAAACATTCTTGGAATGAATTCTGTGAAAGTATTAATTTAAGAACACCCTCATCTACAGTATTCAATAAAATTAGATCACTAAATGGATGCTCTAATTTTCACCATATAACCGCAATAGAAGACAATAACGTGTTATTAACTAACTACGAAGATATTTCTAATTGTCTAGCAAAACACTTTTCTCAAAACTCATCTTCATCTAATTATACGCAAACATTTATTAGATACTCTACGTCAAAAGACTTCCCCATAAACAAAATAAACAACGAAGAACTATATAACCAAAAGTTCACACTATTAGAACTTAAATCTACCTTAAGCTTATGCAGTGGTACATCTCCCGGACCAGACAATATACGATATGAAATGCTTAAAAATCTTGATGAAGAGGCAATAAAATATTTAATAGATTTTTACAACATTATTTGGACAAAACAAGTATTTCCAAATAACTGGAGAAAGGCAATAGTCATTCCTATCCTTAAACCAGGAAAAGACAGCACCAATAAAAACAACTACAGACCTATATCCCTCACAAACTGTTTATGCAAACTCCTAGAAAGGATGATTAACAAAAGACTTACCTGGTATTTAGAAAAAAATAAAGTTTTAAATATTAATCAGTCTGGATTTAGGAAGAATAGATCTACAGTGGATAACCTAGGTATTCTTCATTCTGATATAATGGAAAGTTTCTCATTTAAAAGAGACCTTATTGCGGTTTTCTTTGATATCCGCAAAGCTTATGATTGTGTTTGGAGAAAACTCATATTCAAAAAGTTGAACTCATTAAAAATGAGCGGAAACATGGTTGCCTTCATCTCGAATTTTCTACAAGCGCGAAAATTTTGTTGCATGATAGGCAATACCACCTCTCAGTACTTCGAGCTACAAAATGGTGTCCCCCAGGGGTCCGTTCTAAGTGTGTCCCTATTTTTGTTATCTATCGATGATATACTAACCAATGTAACAAAAGACGTGAAAGCCATGCTTTATGCAGATGATATAGTCATATACTGCTCAGGGAAAAAAGGATCGGCAATAACAAGAAAAATACAAAAAACCATAAATAAATTAAAAAAATGGAATGACACGAGCGGATTCCAATTTCATGATGATAAAACTGTAGCAATAAAATTTTCTAGAGGATACAAAAATGCAAGAGATAACTTTGTCCTAAAATTAAACAATAAAAATATTAAATTTGTAGAGAGACATACATTTCTTGGATTAGTCTTGGACAACAAGCTATCATTCAAATATCATATACAAATTATTAAGGCTAGAGCTAAAATAAAATTAAATATTCTCAAAATGCTAAGATGCACCCGGTACGGATCAGATCCAGAAACTCTTCTAAAAATTTTATGCCTAATAATTCTTCCTACAATAGATTACGCTTCAATAATTTACAGTTCTGCAAGTAAATGTAACTTACAAAAATTAGAACCGATATTGA
Organism: Coelopa frigida; assembly: GCA_017309665.1. Lineage (NCBI taxonomy): Eukaryota > Metazoa > Arthropoda > Insecta > Diptera > Coelopidae > Coelopa > Coelopa frigida. Next base: position 41,181 of record JAFDUT010000059.1, on the reverse strand, counting down.
ATACTGGTATAAAATTGTCCATTGGGGCATTTAATACGAGCCCAGCTACTTCTCTCCAAGCTATATCCGGATGCCCTCCCTTAGAACTTAGAAGACTAAAACATTTGCTCAATTATACATTAAAAATCTTCTCATTGCAAAATCACCCACTCTACAAAAAGTTAACTAATAAAACCAAAATTGAAGAACTTCGTTTAAGACCCGAAAAATACCACCCATTCTATATTAGAGCATTTAATGAATTCAACAAATAATCTCGAAATACAACATAAATACCGATTTTATAAATAATGCATCGAGTCCTGATATCCCTCCGTGGTGCCTCTCTGATATTCACATCGATTTCTCCCTCGCTTATTGTTATAAACGAGATATGCTACCTGAAGAAATCCAACAGAAATTTTTAGACAAAATTAACACCACCTACTCCAATTTCTTACATTTTTACACAGATGGCTCTGTTAGAAATGAAAAAGCCGGCTTTGCAGTTTATGGAGAAAATCTGTTGATATCTAATCGTGTACATGACTATTCATCTATATACACTAGTGAGCTGCTAGCAATAAAATCTTGTATTGAAAATGTTGCCACCTCACCTATACGTCCAAACCAAAAAACATTAATAATAACGGACAGTAAAAGCTCACTAGAAGGTTTAAGTGATCCATTTAATAAAAATACTATTATTCAACAAATAAGAATGGCAATAACAGACCTTATTCCCCAACAAATAAGCTTCCTATGGATACCTAGTCATCTTAATATCAAAGGAAATGTAATTGTTGATAATGAGGCTAAAAACTCCTTACAGGGTAATATAACTACCCAGTTTAAGTACCAATACTCTGATTATAAACAGTATATAAGGAAATATGTATATGAACGATGGAATGATTTGTGGAAAACTAACAACCAAAATAAACTATTTCAATTGCAAACTAATGTCAATCACAAACTTAAAACACATAGTCTACCTAAAGTAGAGCTAATTAAATTAAACAGACTAAAAATTGGACATTGCCGAGTCACTCACAGTTATCTTTTTGAAAAACTACAACCCCCACTTTGCGAATGCGGTGAAACACTAACTATTTCTCATTTATTTAACGAGTGTACTAATATACTAGTAGAATCAAAAAGAGAAAAATACAAAATAAGTAATTTAAAAATTCTCTCTGATGAAACCGAATTTGAAAGAGTTAAACAATTTTTAACAGAAATTAATCTATACAACTTAATTTAAGTGTATAATCCCTTGATTTCTCTTTTTTCTACATGTAATATATGTAATATAGTAAGTAAGATTATAATATAGTATATAAGTTTATATTGTATAAGAACCAAAATGTATAAAGGCCTATATAACCTTAATGTGTTGGGGCCTTCATATCAAATAAATAAATAAAAATAATCGGTCATCGCTTTTACCCCGTGTTGGTACTTTTGAAATTTGTACTAAATTTGAAACTTTGGGGGTGTGGCAGATAATTTTATGCGGTCCTACATTTTCCGTCTATTTGTCAGTCATGCCTTAGAAAATAATATAATCACTTAGAAAATTAAAGAAAAATCGGTATTTCTTTCAGGAGTTTGGTGTAAATTTTTAAATTCTTTTGTGGAAAAATATCGAAAAATTATTACGATTTCACATGTCAACTTCTAGATTTCCACTACATATAGAAAAGTTATAACGCCTCAAAAGTAAAGCACAAATTAAACAAAAAAAATTTATGGCATTCGATTTTTTTATCTGAAACAAAAAACTTGATAAAAATTTTAATTAAAAAAAAAAATACCGCTTCGATTAAGATTTGAACCTGGACCAATTTCAGTAAATATGCATTTGAGCAATACTAAAAAAATGGTGTGAGTAGAACCCATAAAAAAATCGAAATGTCCGAAACGCGCAGCTTTTGAAATTGTGGGAGTGGGAGTCGCCTTTTTCCGACTATTTACCAGTGGACCCCTCGTAGAAATTAAAAAAAAAATCAGTAAGAAAGGTTTCACCGTGTATTTCTGTAATTTGTACTTTTAAAATTTGTACTTGAACGTGTACATTTGATCCATACGATACATTTAGGCCCATAGTTTTCTGTGGTCTATGTGCCAGTGGAACCCAGGGAAATAATTGAAGAAAATCGGTAAAACAGGTTTCACCCGTATATTTTTGTTATTTGTACTTTTGAAATATGGTCTTATAAGTGTAGTCTTGACATTTTGTGTGCGTAGCAGAGGGCGGATTCATCCTTTTCTGAGATTTTCCATTTTCCGTCTATGTGCCAGTAGAAAATTTAAAAAAAAACGGTCTAATCGGTTTCTCCCCGTGTATTTTGACATTTTGTGGGCGTGTGAAAGCCGGCTCCATACTTTTCAGTGGTCTGCTGGTGCCGGTAGAACTAAATCATTCTGATATGCACGGTATTTCATTAAATTCGAAAAGCAGGATTCGGATAATAAAAATCGCATTCGTAGCAAATGATACTAAAAATAGTAGACGTACATATATACATATGTATATTTCACAGCCAAAATGGGTTTTCGATTTTCTTGTACCTAGTATCGTTGGAATGGTGATGGCGTAAGCTATGTTTTCTTAGTATAGCGCTAGTATTATATAAAAAAAAAGACCGCATGGATTGGGATTTGAATCTGCATCAATTGCAGTAAATATGCATGAACCGAAAAACGACAAAAAAAAAAAAATCAAAAATCGAAAAGTGTCCATACCGGGCTACTTTTGAAATTTGTAGGACCGAATGCCGATATAACGAATGTCCAGTATAACGAACACTTTTTTCTAGTCCATTGATGACTCTAAATTTGGTATTCTATATAACGAATTTTGTTTTCTAAAAATAAATAGTTTTTGTTCATGTTTGTAATTTTTTCCGTTTTTTGTTAATAAATGAATTAGTATAATACGAATATAGTTTAACTTGCTACTATGCTAATATTTATGATACAAAATATGTATTTCGATATAACGAATGTTCGATATAACGAAGCAACCCCGGATATTATATCATTCGTTATACTGGACCACCACTGTATATGTGCTAGTGAACCCACGTAGAAAATTAAAAAAAATCGGTCTCTTCGTTTTCACCCCTTGTGTTTTTAAAAAGGGCGTGTCCATAATTTTCTGCGGAGCGCCATTTTCTGTCTACTTGTCAGTGAAGAAAATTAAAAAAAAAATCGGTTAAAAGTTGTACTTTTAACATTTCCTATGGTCCTCCATTTTCCGACTTTGTGCCAGTGTAACCCACGCAGATACATACAAATGTACTTGTACTTTTAAAATGTTGTGGGCATGGCAGATATCGGGCCGCTGATTTTTTACAGTTCACTAACATCATTCTCAAATATAATGAATTCCTTATTATTCACCTTCGCAGCGGTCATATAGTCTTTAGAGCAAACACTGACGGTCCACTTTGCAGTGGAAAAAGTAGAACTATTTTGTCACAAAAAAAAAATAGTTAAATCGGTTGAGCTATTTTTAAATTATAAGTTTGTTATATGGTATACAATTTTCTCATAACTTATATCGTTTAAAAGGAAATGTGGCGTTAGCTTTGTTTTCTTAGTATGTATAGGGAAATGCCCTCTGATCCTGTCTTCGGCTTACATTCTTTGAAACTCCTATTTCTTTTAGGCGTTTTATGATAAATTAATTTGTTATATCGATAAATCGAAAAAAAGGTTCAATATCTCAACATCAAAATTTCCTTTATATATTAAAGTCTTACAGCAGGAAGGCTCATAATTGTTTGTGGTTTGGCATTGTATTGCATGTATTCGCCAGAACATCCACATTAGAATTTAAAAAAAAAGCGATTGAAAAGTTTCCAAACCGTTCTAGCTTTTAAAATTTCGTAGATGTCGGGCGAGCTAATAATTTATTGGGTACGCTTTTTCCACCCGATATTCAAACCCACATCCAAATTTTAATTTAATTGGATTAATTTTTTAATAGCTGTTGTTGGATTTTAAACCATGTTATTGTTTTCATTTGTAGTCCACATAATTCAATACAATTACATATGCACAATATTGCATGAAAAGCAAAGGCCACGGTTCGGATCTTGTGAAACTGATATCGTAGTGACTTCTGTCGAAAATCGTAGTAAATGCCAAGTTTGTGTAGTAAATGGACAAAAGATATACTGAAGAGCAAAAAAACACAACTGCCATATTTTCAATCAAAATACTTTTCATACTGCTGAGTACGTTTTAGTTGTTCTAGTCATCAAATACCTATAAAACTGATACTACAATTGTAGTTTTGTGGATTTCATTCATATTTTCAAAATTAAGAATGTGCCAAAAAAAAAAAAATTTTGTATGCTAAATGATTTCAAAAAATCGTAGCAAATCCGAATTTAAGCGAAAAAAATCGTTATTTTTTAAAAATCGTAGTAAATTTGATACGATGCGAACCCTGGTTGAACTTGGAGAAAAGAGAAATCATAATAGACCTATTTCAAAAATATTCTGATAGGCAAAAATACAATAAAACTAAATTAAATATGAGATTTTCCATTTGTAATCAGAATATTTTAATTTATGCACAAAATCAAAAAAATTCCACGAAAATCGTAGAAGATTTCGAATTTTCAACAAGTATGTTAGACCTACTACGATCGTAGCAGACCCGAACCCTGGGAAAAGGGCTATCCAAAAATCAAACATAAAGGAAAGAAAATACTTCGTCCATATGTTCGTGCGAACAGTCGGAATATTTCCGAGTGCTCGTATTTTGTCCGACTGCCTTATCCCTATTCAGTAGACATTCTCACGAACCAAATTGGAATTATAAGCGATGTTTCACGACAACCAACGTGCGCTGTCAGCAAGCATGCGTTGATCATTTTGTTCTGCTTTTGCTACAAATTTGGAAAACTTTATAATTTTCTAATTTCTCGCAAAACTTTTCCAATATATTTTTACACATAAACCGTAAGGAAACTAAGACGAACCTTTTTTGAGAAGAAACCATGAAAATCGGTTTAGCCGTTCTCGAGTTTTAGCGTCCGTAACATAAATGGCAACTCATTTTTATATATATAGATGTGGGAGTATAAAAGACAGGACAATGATTACATCGAAAACCAAAAAGACGGATACAGACCAAATACGAATATTTGCGAACTTTCGACAAAAAGCCGATCGGACGCCGATCGTTTAAAAAGACACACGAATTATTAAAATAAATTATAATAAAGACTATATATAAAAAAGTGTAACGTGTATGTGAGGATAAAATATATCGTCATGAAAAACAACTTATAAATACCATATGTATATGTATGTATCTATTAATATATTGTGTATGTATACGAAAATAAAATAACTCATGTTTGAGTTCATGACAAATTAAATTATTTTGTTATCGTAACAATTTACATTTGTTGGGATATTCAAAAATGTATGCACCAAGAATCCACTATAGGTTCTATGAGATTTGGACGTGTATGTTGGGTGATCCTTTCCGGTTTTGGCTAGTAAACTCATATCGATAATTCTTGATACATATTTCATCTGTAAATTGTGTATTGTTACCTGTAGCCCGTTTCTGTAACTCTTATCGATCGCAATTGTCGACTGTATTACCGACCTGACATCACTCTCACCTCTACTGTTTCTGTAAAAATTTCAATCGATTCGAATCGATTCGTTCATTTCGAATCGACAAGTTATTACATATTTCGATTCCATTTCAATAGAACATTTCAAAAAAGTGTTTCTGTAAGAAAATCGAATCGATAGAAAATTGCTCGTTTTCTCACTAGCTCTGATGCAAGTGATCAATTATGAATTTCTATAAAACTCAGTACTATTATTAAAATATGTGTTAACAAGTTATCAAAATTAATTTTAATTCAAAAAATATGTAAATACAAATTCAATTACTAATTATATTATAACCAATTTTATCTTTTTCTAGGTTTTTGAATTTAATTTTAATAATTTTAATTTATTTAGAATCTAGTCAAAAAATAAAATAAAATAATAATTAAAAAAATGTATAAACAATTTTTTATTTTTTAATATGAAAACATTTTGGATATTTTAAACTTACATTACATTAATTTTGAAAATAATTTTAAGTTATTAAATCTCTAGAATCTCTCTTCCTTCAGGGTTTGAGGTAATTGTGTTTTCTATACTTATTGAAAGTAAATTCTATACATATGGTACTTCTGGAATTGGCAAATTATATTTTCACTGAATATTATGCAATGTACAACATGCATTAATATCGCCAGCAAAAACCCACGACACTGGATCTCCTGAAAGACATGCAAACACTTTTTTTAAGACTTCATTTATTTCTGGATTGAATATGAGTCTTATTTTATCGCTTTTAATTTGTATGTTCATTAGTCCTATATGGTGTCATTACCCATGTTTGGTCCGGAGTCACCAGCTAATTGGCATCCAATTTTCTGAGCAGTTGGTTTGAAGAAATGCTTTTAATATAGCAAAGGCATCGTGAGTACTTCCTCCAAATCTGCCGTAGCATCGCTATATTTGCAGATCAAAATCGGACTCATTTCTCTGCAACTATTTTTTTTAAATATTTCACTTTATTTAACATTAAAATAATAACTTTCTATATATTGTATGTATTTTTATATTTAATATGCGGATATATTTTTGGTTAATGAAAATAATTTCTAATGAACAGCTGCTGTCATTCGATTCAATTCCCTCACGCTTCTCATCGATTTATGTTTCATTCCATCACATACCAAACATTTACCGATTTGAAGTTACAGAAACAGCATTTCTCATAAAATCGGTAACTCAGGATCGAATCGGTGTGACGTCACACAAATCGGTAACTTACCGACTTTTTTTACAGTTCCTACCGTTTATTCAAAACAGTAAGAACTACTGAATGCGTTACCACAAAGTGTAGGGTATAAAACTCAACATAATTGATCACAGTAAACATAATGAGGACAATATGAGGAGCAAGCTATGTAAACTTTCAGAAATTTTTATGAATACAAAACAAAGAGATCCATCAACTTATTCGCTTCGACTATGATCCTCTACTCTCTTACCAGTAATCTTATTCAAATTCTTATACCAAATTCCAAAAACGATACAAATTTCAAGAGTCTTAAAATAGTATTATCATAATGAAGTATTAGTGCCAGGAAATGAGATGGAAAAGTGCGAAAAAGGCATAGAATACTACCATACCATACTACACTAACACCAAAGGAACCGTGAGAAGCGCCAAACAACAAAAGTGCGAAATACGGAGTGCCAACTTTAGTGGAAGGAGCTTTGTTCGAGCAATATTCACTCAGACGATTGGATGTATTAAGTGCTAAAAGGAATCCCCAAAGTTAGTGAAATCTTTACGATATGGAGATGGAATTTGGCAAAGGACATAAACAAACGAAACAGCAACGCGCATAAATTTTTTCAAATTACATTAAATTGTAGAAGTAGTTTTTCCTCTGGAGATTTTTTCATATAATCATAGTATTTCAGTTCAGTATTGTTTGGCATTTTATCACGAAAAAGCGTTCAACATCCACATGGTTAAATCGGCTACGATGAAAAAGTTAGCACACAATATAAAATTGGAACTACAGAATGGACCATGTCAGGCACAGTTATGGTCGAAGTTATTAAATAGTTTTGTAGTTTTTTTGTACGTGTTAAATTTACTTCTAATGTTTTAAAATTCATCTCAACAAAGTTATTATGCATGGGATATCATTTTATTTTCTTTTGCATAAAAAGGTTTAGTAGTAGGGCGTCGCAACTACGAACAAAACTTTTGCTATTACATCTTCCCCGTGCTATGAAGTTATTTTATGGAGCAAGGAATTCAGTTTTGTCCTTCTAATTGGCATGTTAGTTTAGGTTCAGCAGGGACCAAGATATTCAAGAAAACAACAGCTGTGATAAATGTGCTTTCATGAACCGGACCTATGGAGAATAACTTGTGCGTTGATTCGATTCCCCATCCCCATTCCGAATTCACTGCTTACGACTCTCTCTCCGAAGCTGTAAAATATTCTTGTTCGTAGAAATGATGAAAAACCCTTTTGTGATTCAGTGGTTCGGAAAGCACATCGACAAAGATGTGTGCAAATATTGGAAAATGTCGCGAGGCACATTTTTATGGCTCGAAGTTATTTTAATAAAGACGCGCGAAGGCAAGCAGCGAAGTCAAATATTTGCCTACAAAGAACTAAAATTCCAAATATTTGCCTGCGATATTTTACAAATTCTGAATGTTAACGAAGTTCCGCTGCTCTTGCTGAGGAATAATTTCTAAAAGAAATTATTACTTTTACTGTCTTTTGGCTTTGAACATTGTTATTCTCTACGAATACACTTATGTATACCACATTTGTATATAAAATACACATTATTGGTCTTTACCAGAGTTCGTAAAATATCGCTCGAAATACCAATCAGTTGTACTTCATCCCTCAAATAAGGCTCAGCTCACGAGCCGTAATTTTACCACTCATGAGCGAGTGTTTTTTTACCACTCACGAGTGGTATCAATCCAATCGCTCAGAGTGGTAAACATACGACTCACGAGTGGTATTCTTGCTCACGAGCGGAAAGATTACCACTCGTGAGTGGTATATGCGTCAACAAGATTACCACTCGTGAGTGCTATATGCGTCAACAAGAATACCACTCGCGAGTGGTAAATGAGTCATCAAGAATACCACTCGGGAGTGGTATTTCCTGGTCGGGAGTCGTATTTTCAGCCGAACACCCGACCGAATGCGACTTCGTGCATATATCTGTTTTCTACCTAACTTCGTCTCTTGGGTGACCACAACAACAACAGTAGCTACAATAACAAATGAAATGTGATGTTTGTCGTTCTTTTTATACATTTTTTTAATTAGACGAAACTGAAAAAGTGACGAAAATTTTACTGTTGAGGTTTACCCAAAACATACATGAATCAAAAAAAAAATTTTATGTTCTATTCTATTCCTACAATGAAAAGTAATAGTATTTGAAAAAAATGTTCCGTTGGAATTAAGTAATATTTGATAGTTCTGCACCCTTGTTCATGACCTGAAGTGTTTTTTACCCTTTTATAATAAAAACAGGTACCTATTTGATATCTATATCTATTTCATTGCAATTTTTACAAAAACAAAACACAAAATGACATTCCATTTTCGTTTTCTACCTGCCATCGACAAGCATAACAAAAACAACAATCTCGGAACCTCCGTACAAGCATAGTCGCAAACAACAACAACAAGAATACCACTCCCGAGTGGTATTCTTGATGACGCATTTACCACTCGCGAGTGGTATTCTTGTTGACGCATATACCACTCACGAGTGGTAATCTTTCCGCTCGTGAGCAAGAATACCACTCGTGAGTCGTATGTTTACCACTCCTGAGCGAGTCGACTGATACCACTCGTGAGTGGTAAAATACCACTCGCTCATGAGTGGTAAAATTACGGCTCGTGAGCCGTACTTTCAGAGAGCGATTGGAAAAAAAAAACGTTTTACGAACCCTGGTCTTTACAGCCCTCGAGAGTACTACAGTTTACTGCCGAATCCGAACGACTGGTGTGAGAGTTTTTTCATGGCAAATAATACTCTCGGAAGTTTGCCATTGCTCGCCCAGAGGAGGAAGTGGTAGAAATGTCGTTGGCAAAACTAAAATTGAAGTCCGGCAAATCGGCAACAAAAACTCGCAAAACTCGTATAGTAAAAAAACTTCGAACGTATTGGTTTGTGGCAGAAAATAAAAAACGCTGTATCTCGTACTCGGGTATCTCGAAATACCCGAGTACCCGGGCAATCGAGAGCACTACACATACAATTTGTAAATTTCAAATGAAACCAATTTTCAATGATTGAAAATATTATTCATGAATTATTTTTAGGATTTGTTTGGTAATGAATTATTTAATTTAAAAGAAACATTAGATTTCTTAAATTCATTTTTTAAATAAAATAAATAAAACATATGTCAATGGCTTCCAATCAACGCGAATAAAGCTTGCACCATTAAATGTAAATAAAAATTTTAAACGGATCGAAAAGAAATGGAGCGGAGAGGGACTGCGGGAAGTGACTCCCAAAATAACCCAGATTTTCCAATACTTCGTACATATCTCAATTGCGCAAATAACAATAAACAAGTTCATCAATCAATAATATAGAAAAATTCATATTTACTAATTTCTCTTATTAATCGATACAATCGGTACAATCCACTGGGAAAAATATCAGGAGCTTAAGAAAATATTCTAAAATATCAGCAGAGCGTTGTCGCGATTACAGAATACGGTAAAGGGTTTTATGGAATGGAATACGAGGAGATACGAGGAACTCTGAAAATAGTGAATGTTTATATTCTGATTGCCATCATCATAAAAAGCGCACGACTAGTTTATGAAAAAATTCATCAATAACCAATTCGGTTATATTTGCTCAGTATGTGGTGCTATGGTTTAGAGCAGATTGAAATCGCCATGTCCCATCATCACGACATTCTGAATACAGTTCTATCTAATACTTCAATAGAGAATATTACGGTATGCAAAACATTTTATAACTCCTTACAAAGAAATAAGATTCCAACAATGTCTTGGTATAATGAGTTTAAATATCCAGACATACATACCTAATCATTTGCCACCGCTAGATTTGATATCTGAAGGGCTTATTTCACCACGGATTCCATTCATGCAGATTCGAAGATTAAGACAAGTGAATGGTCAATCTGGTATTTATGTGCTGGTGATTAATGTCCCTGTAACTTACAACCACATGATGCACATACAGTAGAAAGGGTTGAATAAAATATGCGGTTAAATAGCCACCGAAGTTTCATTTCTTTCGCGTGTACTCTGTTGCACGCATATTTTTTTCTTACTATTTTATTCTTACGTGAATTTTGAATTACATCTTTCTACATCTACAACCACCGCCGCCCTGCAGACTCAGGACGATATTAGCACAATAGCAGATTTTGCGGCCGAAGTGTTCAGTGCAATTAAAATCAAAGCAAAGCATATTTGTCACGATTACCATGAGAAATAACTGCGAGTGTCTCGATTCAGTGACCAATTCGATGACTGGCTCCAAGACATGCGCTCCATTCATATTATCCCTCATCGTTTCGGTATCCATTCCACTCCACTCAACACTTACCCAAAATGATTAAATTTAAATGGTCGACTGTCAGCAGCGAGACCATCTCCGTCGTGCGCCGCATCCACATGAGCTGGAACGACACAAGAGCGGAGATCAGGAGTAGAAAAAACGGAGCTAACTGCAAAGGAGCTGCAAATGGGCGGGGTCCAGTGAAAAAAGGAGGAGGAGGAAACAAACGGTCAAATACATTCAACAGAAATTCCATTTTTTATCGTTTAGTTGTCATGGTTTTTATACCCTACACCCTGTGGGTAAGGGTATATTCATTTTGTCCTTCCGTTTGTAACGCATTAAAGGAGAGGTCGTAGGTATGGAAAAGTATATATATTCTTGATCAGCGTCACCTCCTGAATCGATTTAGCTATGTCCGTCTGTCTGTCTGTCTGTCTGTCCGTCTGTCTGTCTGTCTGTGTGTCTGTGTGTCTGTCTGTGGAAATAGATTTTGTGAAGAAACGGTAAGAGATACTGACTTGAGATTTTGGATTTAGTATTTCTATATTAATAAGCTACTTGTATGTAAAAATGGGCGTAATCGGTCAACGGATACGCCCACCTCCCATATAAAGCAAAAGGTTTATATGGGATATCTGGTGAACTATGGTATATATCGAGATGAAATTTTGTATGTGATCATGTTGCACTGATACGAGTTTAAAAGATAAAAATGGAAAACATCGCCCTTCGGACACGCCCACCTCCCATATAAAGCAAAAGGTTTATATAGGATATCTGGTGAACTATGGTATATATCGAGATGAAACTTTGTGTGTAATCATGTTCCACTGATACGAGTTTAAAAGGCAAAAATGGAAAACATCGCCCTCCCATATAACGCAAAAGTTGAATATGGTATATATGATAAACTATGGTATATATAGAGATGAATTTTTGCGTCTGATCACCGTATCACAGATACGTACCACCGATACCACTTTACATGCTAAAAATTGACAAGCTACAGCTCAGCTCAAAAGCTACAGCTCAATGTTGGATATGGTAAACCATATAGGCAGTTATTAGATTAAATATTGCTACTAAGAGTTCCCAAGAATCAAATGGAAAATATCTCTTATAGGACACGAGCACCTTCCATACAAAATCGTAGATCTACAAGAAATCCAACTACTTTATGGATGTTATTAGCTGATGAAAGGTGGGATTGAATGCAAGAAGAAAGAGACCACATCCATCTGAACCTCAATGGACGCCCATAAAAAATTGATTATATCCTTTCAATATAAACGTAATGAGCAGGTGACGATTGAGAGAATACAAGCCCTGCTGACGGGATCACAATCCGCAAAAGTCAGGGAGCTACATATCTCCAAATGGCTGTTCATCTTCAAAGTGGAATCAGTCACGCGGCACTATATGTTGCTTATAGTAGCGCAGCAAGTACTTCTGGACTTTATATTGTTGAAAATTTCTACCCTCTCAAGTCTGTTGTTGAATCAGATTTTGTCTGCATTGAAATGAACATCTAAAATATGAAAAGCAACTAAAATCATAATGTATTTTATGGCACACAAAAAATCATCGATTCATTATTCTTCCATAAATTGCAGAGCTTTAATGCGCACTTCCAAGATATTAGCAATGGCACAATGCTGCCAAACACCAGAACTACTTCGTTTTGTAGAAACATGGGCCCCTATAAGATTCCTAACTTCACTCTTATTCACAGATTAGACAATCGACAAAAAAAAGGGTATAATCGTGTTTGGAATACGAATATAGCTTCAAATATATAATTTACTTTTGAAAGATGCCACATTTGTGAAAATCGCACGATGGAGTTAATAGCATTGAAGTGTAATGATGCATTTTCACTAATTATTGATAGAAATTCACTGTTTTTCCTTTAATAAACGTTGTATGCAGGGTGTAGGGTATGTAAACTTCGGCCTGGCCGAAGTTAACAGATTTTGCCTGGGTGGACCAGGCAAACCGGGGGAGCGAAGCGACCCCGGTGCGCTAGTTTGTTATTATTTTTTGTTTGAGAACAAATTCTATATTTTATGTTCTCCTAGTCAATTCAATGTCAACTCGAATTCACTTCGAAAAGTGTAACTGACAATGAAATATTGACGTTTATGAAAATTAATTAAAATTGTATAGAATTGTTTTGGGTAAAAAATGAAAAAATTAAAACCATGAATTTCTCAACGAAAAGACAAATGCAACATATGTGCTCCTACATACAGTGTTCCACTAAAGTCTTCGTACAGCAGCTAGTAGAAACTTTAATGATAAAACTCAGTATGAAGTATTTGGAATTTCAAAAAAGTTTAAATGCACGTTTTTTTATCTAACATTTTTTTTGTAATACATGAACTATGTATTAATTATTATTTCCATTTATTAATTTCAAAGATATAGCCCTTAAATTGAAAAAAGTCACAAATTTTACTCCACTAAAGCCTTCGTACACTGAAGCATTTACTTGCTTTTCCATCCCTTTTTCTGAGAATCGTTCGTTGGTGATAAAGGTTCTTTGCAAACTCGAATAAACGAAACACGTGTGACATACTCCGTTATATACAAGTATGCAAGTGGAGACTTCAAAAAAAAAAGTTGAACATAGAATTTAGAAATGCATATTAAATATTTATCAGTGGAAAAGCCTAAAATTTATTAAATTTACACGTTAAATAGTAAAATTAAAATTGAGTACAGTAATCAATATACTATTAATACTGTCATCGGACCCTTTAAATATGAAGGCCGCGTAGAGAATAAGTTCCAGTCAGGACGGCCTTTAATTCTCACACATGAAGATCCCCTAAAAATCAAGCGAATGATTGCCATTGATCCGTTTATAGTAGGAGCACAAAACATTAGTGCAGAGCTTCTCCAAACCATTATTCTATTATTCTATCATTATTTCCATGTTTCCAATGCAGATGAAAGCCAGTATGGCCTATACCAAAACACCTTCACCACCATGATTTAAACGGGAAATAGTGTGTTTTGGGTTGTAAGCTTCTCCCGGCTTTTTCCACGCTCTAAGTCTACCATCAGAACCAAAGTGTTTTCTTTGGACTCATCAGAAAATATTGCACCACGAATCAGGTGAGCGTTTAGATAGTTCCGAGCAAATCCAAACGCTCTTTGCGTTTTACTGCATTTATCAGTAGGGGTATTCAGACTCAGTCTCGTAGGCTCGTAGGAGCGTAGAATACGTGCAAATTTGTTTTTGTAATCTACGATTCTACGAATCTACGATTCCACGCTCGTACGCGAGTTGTACCTCTCGTAGAACGCGTAGAATCAATTTTGTAAATGTTGCCAACTTTTGCAGTGAAAACAAAACATAAATATTATTGCAAAAAAGTGAAATAATTGTGAATAAAACGACTAACAATTGTACATAAAAATATTATAAAGTATTATAAGACACAATTCCATTATAAATTTCGAATTTCTGTGAAAAAAATGTCCGATAGTACTATTTTTGGGCCGCGAAATTTCGATTCATCTGAGATAAAACAATGCAGTGGCAACATTCCTCAATTCGTCCTTCAATTATAATTTTTTGAGTCCGAAAATTGAATACATTCATTCATATTCACATAAAACATCATGCATTTTGGTAAATAAAACTATTTGTGGTCTAAATAATTATGTTACAGTGTCCGAAAAGAAGAAACATGAGCAACCTCTAAAGCAATTAAACAAATATGTCAATATGTTGCAATACATTTTCTTTCGAATGAAAGGGATTTTCTTTAAAAATAGTTGGATCAACTTTTGAATAAAATGAAAAAAATAGTGTGCGAAATTCACACATTTTAATTATAATTTTAGAATTATACTAACAACATTTTTTTTAATACATTTATGCATGAAAAATCATAAATTATTATAATATTTCTCAAAAACGGGCAATCTGTTCAAAAATATGCATCACCTCTCAAAATCACTTTACGGCGTTTGATCAGGTGTTCAGACATGCCGAGAATACGAGACTTACGAGTACGAGCCTACGAGACTGGGTCTGAATACCCCTAGTGTCTTTTTGTAAGTTGTGCGATACTTGAACCCGGCATTTATAACAGATATCTGTACAGTTTCAGGATAGTCTACTTTATTATTGGTTTGGTGACGCTCTGCAAGTGAAGAAGAATTCTTTTTTCAAAAGTGAGAATTAGAAGAATTTTTTTCCGTTTTTTGCCATTTTTGTCATTTCGACGATACAAGTACAGTACACTCGGGATAAAGTCAATTAATTAAAACCGCGAGTATTTACGTTCATCAGATTATTGACGTTTATCATTCCAAATCATCATCCAAAGTTAAGATCAAAATATCAAATCAAAGCGTTGAATCGGAAAATATATTCAAAGAAAACAACAAAAGTTTCAAACCTAAATAAAATCCATACTTTTTCATGTTTTAAAAAAAATAGGGGTATTCAGACTCAGTCTCGTAGGCTCGTATGTCTGAACACCTGATCAGACGGCGTAAAGTGATTTGGAGAGGTGTTGGATATTTTTTAACAGATTGCCCGTTTTTGAGAAATATTATAATAATTCATGATTTTTCATGCATAAATATATTTAAAAAAATGTTGTTAGTATAATTCTAAAAATTATAATTAAAATGTGTGAACCTCGCACACAAATTTTCTCATTTTATAAAAAAGTTGGTCTAACTATAGTTTGAAAAATCCCTTTCATTCAAAAGAAAATGTATTGTTATATACTGACATCATTGTTTAATCGTTTTATTAGTTGCTCATATTTCTCCTTTTCGCACGCTATAACATAATTATTTAGACCATAAATAGTTTTATTTTCCAAAATGAGTGATGTTTTATGTGAATATGAATGAATTTATTAAATTTTCGGATTCTAGAAATTATAAATGAATGACAAATTGAAGAATGTTGCCACTACATTGTTTTTCTCATATGAATCAAATTTCGCGGCCCAAAAAAAGTACTATCGAACATTTTTTTCACGAAATTTTTAATGGAATTGTGTACTATTATATTTATAATATTTTTATGTACAATTGTTAGTCGTTTTATTCACAATTATTTCACTTGTTTGCAAATATATTAATAGTTTATTTTCACTGCAAAGGTTGGCAACAATTACAAAATTGATTCTACGCGGTCTACGAGAGATCCAACTCGCGTACGAGCGTGGAATCGTAGATTACAAAAAGAAATTTGCACGTATTCTACGCTCCTACGAGACTGAGTCTGAATACCCCTAATGTGTTTTTGAAGTGAAACTTCTATGGGCGCGTTTTTTACAAGGTCGCGACACGAAATGAGCAAGAGACACTATATATTCCAAAATATACTGCGACATTTGACTATCTCTTTCTCACACATACTCTGAGTATGTTGTTCAATAAAATAACATCTTTCATTTACATGTGTAAACTCGGGTCAACGGGTACAATCAACGCGAATAAAGCCCCGCATACAAAGCGCTGTAGAGTTTCTATGAATGAAAAGGAACACGTGTTCACTTGCATCATTAAATGTAAATGCAAATTTTAAATGTCAATACGTCAATATTTCATTGTAAGTTTGACTTTTCGAAGTGAATTCGACCGAAATAAAGAAAATATGGAATTTGTTCTCAAACAAAAAATAACAATTCAAAAACCATGACG
This sequence comes from Coelopa frigida, assembly GCA_017309665.1. Classification (NCBI taxonomy): domain Eukaryota; kingdom Metazoa; phylum Arthropoda; class Insecta; order Diptera; family Coelopidae; genus Coelopa; species Coelopa frigida. The sequence goes on along the minus strand of JAFDUT010000059.1, from coordinate 24,366 downwards.
ACGAAATATGAGAGAGAGACTTTTGTATGGAAAAATCTTGTTTAATTTTAATTAATTAACTCAATGGTTAATGTTAAATTTACATAGCCTATGTCCTATATTCTGATTTCCATCATCATAAAAAGCTCACGACGAGTTTATAAAAAAAGTCATCAAAAGCCAATCTATATATTAATATATATATATATATATATATATATATATATATATATATATATATATATATATATATATATAATATATATATATATAATATATATAAACAAGCTCATCGTTTGGTTGTAAGCGTGGGAAAGGGTTAAATCAAATTATATGCGGTTATATAGCCACCGAAGTTTCACTTCTTTCGCGTGTACTCTGTTGCACTCATATTTTTTTTTTTTTTATTTGCAATTGAATTGACTTAGTTTTTGAACTCATTTTATACGCACGATTTTTACGAGAACATGAAAGTAACAGAACAGAAAAGAATAATAGCCATATTTCTTTACTTATGTATAAAGAGAAATCCAAAATTCAGAAATGGTAAATGTTGCTTTATTTAGAGCTGACGCTTTAAAGCTTTGTGGTTTGGTTGCCTTTTCAGAGTAGATAGGCAATTGACATTTTCACGTGCACTGTCCATTTGTCTGGAAATTTTTATTGTAAAGAATCACAGAATAACTTGATTCAAATTTAAATTTCATCAGGAAATTAACTGCTCATATAGCGACACATTAGCTGGTGTTTCTTTTCAAGTGAAGAAAAAAAAATTGTTAGTACTATTTTTTGGAAGGTTTCTCGATTTGTTCTATTTGTTTATTCGATCTTTCAGCTTTCATCGAAAAATAAATCAATCACTAGGCGTATTCAGACTGAGTCTCGTAGGCTCGTACGAGCTCGTACATCTACGATTCGACGCTCCTACGCGAGTTGTACCTCTCGTAGATCGCGTAGAATCAATTTTGTGAATGTTGCCAACTTTGCAGTGAAACAAAAGATAAATATTGATTGATATTGATAAAATATGAAATCATTGTGAATAAAAGAACTAACAATATTCATTCATATTCACATAAAACATCATGCATTTTGGAAAATAAAACTATTTATGGTCTAAATAATTATGTTATAGCGTGCGAAAAGGAGAAATATGAGCAACTAATAAAACGATTAAACAATGATGTCAGTATATAACAATACATTTTCTTTCGAATGAAAGGTAAGTAGCAGAGTAGTATATAAGTAGCATAAATAGTAGTAGTATAGTATTATTAATATAGTTGTAAGTATATAGCAATAAAGACATTAAATAATAATATTAAAATAGTATTAACATATTATTACAACATCTTCCCTTTTTAAATTATATATACTGCAAACGTGATGAAGGGTTTACTTTTCTGCCTCTCTTTGTAACATAGTTATTTTCTTCATTATTTTCAGTACCATATTCTTCATTGTTAAATATTTCATTTTCAACTTCATTATTATTTTCTTCATTAACAATAGATTTTGGATTTTCATTATCTAAAGTTACTTCAGATTTTCGTTCAGGCTTTTTAAATATATGTTCTCTATTTCTACGATAAATTGTGCCTTCGCAATCTTGTACCATATGAGATCTAGATTCTTTACAATTATCAATAATTGTTCCAGGGAACCAAACCGATGTTGGATTTCGTTTGAAAACAGGCTTTACATTTTTGGTTCGATTACACTACTCAAAAAAATGCTTCAAGCAACACAATAACTTTTTCTAAAGAATTTGGGCCCGCTGATTCCAAAAATCATTATTTATTTATTTGAATTATTTGAAAATCGACGGAGCCGTTTTTGAGATATTGCCATTTAAATTTTTGCGGTTTTTGCAAAAATGTTTACATATAATTTTAAATACAAATATTTTAGGTTTTTACAATTTTTATTGCTAGGTGGGATATCTATGTATGGTTTGAAATTTTGTGATAATTTGAGAAAGGATGAATCTTTTAAAAATGTTGATGCAATTTTTCTCAAAATACTCAAATTATTTTGAAAAATAACTCCGATGTGATTTACAAAGTATGATTTTTTCTATATGAGTTCCTTTCAAATCCCGATCTATGAATTATCAATAGTTACCTTGGTGGAATCTCTATCCGTACTCAAATATTTTATTTGTCATTGTTGAAATAATACATGTTACAATTCCACTTGTTAATTTTTATGTTTATATTTCATGTTTGCAATCACATATGCTTTTGTACTTTATTAAAAATTTTGTTTGTACAGTAAATTCACTTCAATCATATCACTCGAAATAAACAGTTGTTCATTCTTCTTTTGTAAATTCTTTCTTGTTACTTATTTTATTTTAATATAAATAAGAGGTTATGGGCGACAACAAGAAGGATTCTGCGCATGAAATCATGAAATTTCATGGCGAGAATTTTGAAAATTGGATTTTTCGAGTGGAGCTTTACTTGGATTCATTGGATCTTCTTGGTGTTATCAAGGAGGAACCCCCAGCTTCAGATACTGGTCTAGCAGCCTACCAGAAGCAAGACAAGAAGGCGAAGTCGGTGCTGGTCAGCATGATTGCTGATGTATATTTAGAATGTGTTCGAGATAAGGGAACAGCGAAGGAAATGTAGTTGGCGATGGAGAATACGTTTGCAAGGAAATCTGTCGTAAATCAAACGTTGGTAAGAAAGCAATTGGTCAACTTAAGAATGAATGCAAATGAAGATCTTAGGAAGCATTTTCTGGTATTTGATGAGCTGATCAGGAAGCTCAGGACGTCTGGTGCAAAATTAAATGAAAATGTTATAGTTGCACAATTATTTATTAGTTTACCAGAGGTATTTGATCCTGTTATAACAGCGCTGGAAAATATGAATGAAAAAGAATTGACTGTGGGGGTCGTTAAGCAGAGGCTTTTGGCTGAAGAATCGAAAAGAAGAGATCGAGATCAAGTAGTGACAGAAGTTAATAAATTATCGGCGTTCTCAGGTGAGAATAAATTCAAATTTAATGGTTTTTGCCGCCGATGTAAGAATGTGTAATGAGAAGTGGTGCTTCTCCTCATTAGAAAAATTGGAAAATAATGTGGCTATCAGCGTAGCGAAAGACAATGCTAATGTTTTTGCTACTGAAATTGGTAATATTGAAGGTTGTGTTAATGGCGAATTTGTAAAGATGCAAGAAGTTTTCTTTGTGCCAGATCTCCGAGATAATTTATTGTCAGTTCCAAAAATAACATCTGCAGATTTATATGTTGAGTTCTGTAAAAATTTTGCATTGATAAAGAAAGACGGAAAAATATTAATGAAGGCATTCAAAAAAGATAATCTATATGAATTAACCATCGAAATCAAGTTAAGAGAAGCTAATTTATGTGTAGCAGATGAAAGCAAACTTTGGAATAAACGGTTGGGACATGCCAGTGACAACATTATTCAAAATATGGTCAATTGTAATATGATAGAAGGTCTGAACAAATATTCCTGTGTTGGTTTTTGTGACATTTGTATGCAAGGTAAGCACTCCAGATCAACTTTAAATGGAAGTCGTCCGAAAACAACCCGTATTTTGGAGAGAATACATTCGGATGTTTGTGGTCCGATTGATCCAATTACCTGGGATGGTAATAAATATTTGGTGAGCTTCATTGAAGATTTTAGTCATTTTTCATTTATTTATTTGCTGAAAAAGAAATCAGAGGTATTCGAAAAGTTTAAAGAGTATGTTGCAGCTGTGACGGCTATGCACAATGTTCCTATTGGTATGATGACAGTAGATCAAGGTCGCGAATACATGTCCAAAGAGGCTATTAACTTTTTTAAAGAGAAAGGTATTCAAATCCAAAAAACTATTTCTTATTCTCCTCAGCAAAATGGCGTGGCGGAACGTTTTAATAGAACTTTAATAGAGAAAGTTAGAGCCATGATTTTGGAAGCAAGTGTCCCTAAGTTCTTATGGGGTGAAGCAGCATTAACGGGAACATATATAATAAACAGAAGTCCTTGTAGAAGTTTAAATCTGAAGAAGACTCCAGCAGAAATATGGTATAAATTTAAACCAGACTTGAAGAAATTAAAGGTTTTTGGTTGTAAAGTTTTTGCTTGGATTCCGCAACAAAAACGAAAGAAATTAGATTCAAAATCGATGGAACTAGTGATGGTCGGATATGCTCCAAATGGATACAGATTATGGGATATGAAGAACCGAAGAATTATATTAGCTAGAGATATTCATTTTAATGAATTTTTATTTCCATTTAAAAATGAGGTGGATACACAAATTTTGTTTAAAGAAAACGAGCAAGAGGGGGAAGAATGTGAATCTGATACTGCTGTTTCTTTAAATGAAGAAATTCCACCGAATGCAGCCATTAATGAAGAATCGTCAGATGAGGATGTACAAGAAGTTGACACTTCATTTACTCAACCACGTCGAAGCGAACGTATAAAGAATCAGTTGATGCAGTATATAAAAGGATTTTCGGTCGAGACAGATGAATTACTTGATCCCATCAGCTATAAAGATTTAGAAACGAGACCAGACAAGTTGAAATGGTTAGATGCAGTCAAAGATGAAATAGAGTCAATGGAGTTAGTGGAGTTACCTCCAAAAATAAAACCTTTAAAAACTAAATGGGTTTTTCGAATTGAAAATGATGCAAATGGAAACAAAATAAGACATAAAGCAATACTTGTTGCAAAAGGTTTTCTGCAGAAACCTGGAATTGATTATGAAGATACTTATTCACCAGTGGCAAAGTTAGCAACAATAAGAATTACTTTGGCAGTAAGTGTTCAGGTTACCATCTTCATCAACTAGATGTCAAAACGGCATTGCTACATGGAAATTTGAAGGAGAATATTTATATGAAAGTGCCAGAAGGCCTTAATGCTACCAAAGGTAAGGTATGCAAATTACGTAAATCTTTATATGGCTTAAAACAAAGTCCTAGATGTTGGAACGATAAATTTAATTCATTTTTGATTAGTTATGAATTTGAACGCTCTCAACATGATTACTGTTTATATATGAAATTTTGGAAAAATAAGGTTTTGTACTTAATGCTTTATGTTGATGACGTTATGATTGCAAGTAATAATTTAGAAGAAATTAATAATTTGAAGAAAGAACTAGGTTCTAAATTTGAAATGTCAGATGGTGGTATTCTGAATTTATATCTATATATATATAAATGAGTTGCCATTTATGTTACGGACGCTAAAACTCGAGAACGGCTAAACCGAACATGGTTTTCATGGTTCCTTCTCAAAAAAGCTTCGTCTTAGTTTCCTTAAGGTTTATGTGTAAAAATATATTGGAAAATTTTTGCGAGAAATTAAAAAAAAACAAAATGATCAACGTTGGTTGTCGTGAAACATCGCTTATAATTCCCATTTGGTTCGTGAGAATGTCTACTGAATAGGGATAAGGCAGTCGGACAAAATACGAGCACTCGGAAATATTCCGACTGTTCGCACGAACATATGGACGAAGCAATTTCTTTCCTTTATGTTTGATTTTTGGATAGCCCTTTTCGCAGGGTTCGGGTCTGCTACGATCGTAGTAGGTCTAACATACTTTTTGAAAATTCGAAATCTTCTACGATTTTCGTGGAATTTTTTTGGATTTTGTGCATAAATTAAAATATTCTGATTACAAATCTAAAATGTTATATGTAATGAAGTTTTATTGTATTTTTGCCTATCAGAATATTTTTGAAATAGGTCTACTATGATTTCTCTTCTCTCCATGTTCAACCAGGGTTCGCATCGTATCAAATTTACTACGATTTTTAAAAAATATCGATTTTTTTCGCTCAAACTCGGATTTGATACGATTTTTTGAAATCATTTAGCATACAAAAATTTTTTTTTTTTTTGGCACATTCTTAATTTTGAAAATATGAATGAAATCCACAAAACTACAATTGTAGTATCAGTTTTATAGGTATTTGATGACTAGAACAACTAAAACGTACTCAGCAGTATGAAAAGTATTTTGATTGAAAATACGGCAGTTGTGTTTTTTTGCTCTTCAGTATATCTTTTGCCCATTTACTACACAAACTTGGCATTTACTACGATTTTCGACAGAAGTCACTACGATATCAGTTTCACAAGATCCGAACCGTGGCCTTTGCTTTTCATGCAATATTGTGCATATGTAATTGTATTGAATTATGTGGACTACAAATGAAAACAATAACATGGTTTAAAATCCAACAACAGCTATTAAAAAATTAATCCAATTAAATTAAAATTTGGATGTGGGTTTGAATATCGGGTGGAAAAAGCGTACCCAATAAATTATTAGCTCGCCCGACATCTACGAAATTTTAAAAGCTAGCACGGTTTGGAAACTTTTCAATCGGTTTTTTTTTGTTTTTAATTCTAATGTGGATGTTCTGGCGAATACATGCAATACAATGCCAAACCACAAACAATTATGAGCCTTCCTGCTGTAAGACTTTAATATATAGAGGAAATTTTGATGTTGAGATATTGAACCTTTTTTTTCGATTTATCGATATAACAAATTAATTTATCATAAAACGCCTAAAAGAAATAGGAGTTTCAAAGAATGTAAGCCGAAGACAGGATTAAAGGACATTTCCCTATACATACTAAGAAAACAAAGCTAACGCCACATTTCCTTTTAAACGAAATAAGTTATGAGAAAATTGTATACCATATAACAAACATATTATTTAACTAGCGCACCGGGGTCGCTTCGCCCCCCGGTTTGCCTGGTCCACCCAGGCAAAATCTGTTAACTTCGGCCAGGCTAAAGTTTACATACCCTACACCCTGCATACAATTTTTATTAAAGGAAAAACTGTGAATTTCTATCAATAATTAGTGAAAATGCGTCATTAAACTTCCACAACTGTGGTCTCTTTCAAAAAGATATATATATATGAAGCTATATTCGTTTTCCAAAAACCATTATACCCTTTTTTGCGGCGATTGTCTTTAGATCTATCTAATCTATGAATAAGAGTGAAGTTAGGAATATTATAGTGTTCTGTTTCCACAAAACGAAGTAGTTGTGATGTTTGAGCATTGTGCCATTGGAAAATCTTGGAAGTGCGCATTAAAGCTCTGCAATTTATTGATGAATAATTGAATCGATGATTTTTTGTGTGCCATAAAATCATAATGTGCCTTTAGTTGCTTTTCCGATTTTAGATGTTCATTTTAATGGGGACAAAATCTAATTCAAAAAAAGACTTGGGAGGGTTGAAATTTCCAACAATATAAAGGCCAGAAGTATTTGCTGCGCTACTATAAGCAACATATAATGCTGCGCGACTGATTCCTCTTCGAATATGAACAGCCATTTGGAAATATGTAGTTCCCTGACTTTTGTGGATTGTGATCCCTTCATCAGGTACAATTGGAAATTGTATTTTCTCAATCGTCACCTGCTCATTACGTTTATATTGAAAGGATATAATCAATTTTTCTATGGGCGTCCATTGAGGTTCAGTTGAATGTGGTCTCTTTCTTATTGCATTCACTCCCACACTTTCATCAGGAAATAACATCCATAAAGTAGTTGGTTGGCTTGTAGATCTACAGTTTTATATGGAAGGTGCTCGAGATATTTTCCATTTGATTCATGGTAACTCTTAGTAGCAATATTTAATCTAATAACTGTCTATATGGTTTACCATATATCCAACATTGAGCTGTAGCTTTTGAGCTGAGCTGTAGCTTGTCAGTTGGTCGATCTTTTCCATTTTTGTCTTGTAAACTCGTATCGGTGATACATGATCACACACAAAATTTCATCTCGATATATACCATAGTTCACCATATATCCCATATTGAACTTTTGCCTTATATGGGAGGTTGGATATATGGTAAACCACATAGACAGTTATTAGATTAAATATTGCTACTAAGAGTTACCATGAATCAAATGGAAAATATCTCGAGCACCTTCCATACAAAACTGTAGATCTACTAGCCAACCAACTACTTTATGGATGTTATTTCCTGATGAAAGTGTGGGAGTGAATGCAATAAGAAAGAGACCACATTCAATTTTATTTGATCTAATTATTTAATTGGTTTTTAGTTTTAGTAAAAAACTATAGCATGAAATACATTATCAAACATAGCGAGCCTCAACGCCCCTGCTACGCCCTAAAACCAGTCAAAATGGTTTTAGTACAAAATTAAATGCAAACTTTGTAGATTTCGATTTTTTTGCGAATAGCGCCAAATTAGTTGAATGGGGATTTGAATCTGCGTCCCTGAGCTAATAGACTCAAATTGTATATGACGAAAACTTTAAAGTCTCTAACGAGCTCTTTCGATATAGGAAATATTTAAACCCAAATCGCCTGGAAGAAATTCAAGGATTAAAAATTTCTCCCGAAGGCAAGGTGAAGGTCATCGATATAAGATATAAGAAAACATAGCTTACACCATCACCATTCCAACGATACTAGGTACAAGAAAATCGAAAACCCATTTTGGCTGCGAAATATACATCTATATATATAAAAATGAGTTGCCATTTATGTTACGGACGCTAAAACTCGAGAACGGCTAAACCGATTTTCATGGTTTCTTCTCAAAAAAGGTTCGTCTTAGTTTCCTTACGGTTTATGTGTAAAAATATATTGGAAAAGTGAAAAAGAGAAATTAGAAAATTATAAAGTTTTCTAAATCTGTAGCAAAAGCAGAACAAAATGATCAACGCATGCTTGCTGACAGCGCACGTTGGTTGTCGTGAAACATCGCTTATAGTTCCAATTTGGTTCGTGAGAATGTCTACTGAATAGGGATAAGGCAGTCGGACAAAATACGAGCACTCGGAAATATTCCGACTGTTCGCACGAACATATGGACGAAGTATTTTCTTTCCTTTATGTTTGATTTTTGGATAGCCCTTTTCCCAGGGTTCGGGTCTGCTACGATCGTAGTAGGTCTAACATACTTGTTGAAAATTCGAAATCTTCTACGATTTTCGTGGAATTTTTTTGATTTTGTGCATAAATTAAAATATTCTGATTACAAATGGAAAATCTCATATTTAATTTAGTTTTATTGTATTTTTGCCTATCAGAATATTTTTGAAATAGGTCTATTATGATTTCTCTTTTCTCCAAGTTCAACCAGGGTTCGCATCGTATCAAATTTACTACGATTTTAAAAATAACGATTTTTTTCGCTTAAATTCGGATTTGCTACGATTTTTTGAAATCATTTAGCATACAAAAATTTTTTTTTTTTTGGCACATTCTTAATTTTGAAAATATGAATGAAATCCACAAAACTACAATTGTAGTATAAGTTTTATAGAGATTTCATGACTACAACAACTAAAACGTACTCAGCAGTATGAAAAGTATTTTGATTGAAAATACGGCAGTTGTGTTTTTTTGCTCTTCAGTATATCTTTTGTCCATTTACTACACAAACTTGGCATTTACTACGATTTTCGACAGAAGTCACTACGATATCAGTTTCACAAGGTCCGAACCGTGCCCTTTACTATTCATGAAATATTGTGCATATGTATGTGTATTGAATTATGTGGACCACAAATGAAATCAATAACATGGTTTAAAATCCAACAACAGCTATTTTAAAATTTGGATGTGGGTTTGAATATCGGGTGGAAAAAGCGTACCCAATAAATTATTAGCTCGCCCGACATCTACGAAATTTTAAAAGCTAGCACGGTTTGGAAACTTTTCAATCGGTTTTTTTTTGTTTTTAATTCTAATGTGGATGTTCTGGCGAATACATGCAATACAATGCCAAACCACAAACAATTATGAGCCTTCCTGCTGCTACAATAAATTTAACTTTTTTTTCCACTATATTTCTTACATCAAATCGAAAATGTTAGTACAAAGAAAATTTAAAATTTTTAGTATTCAATTTTTCTTGCGAATTTGCTATATTGTTACTGAAACCAAAAAACTGAACATGTTTTAAATTAAAAAAAACAAAACAATTGAGCTAGGATTTGATCCTACATTCCCAAAATTTTTGCATATGAGGCATACATATCTACCGTGGCGGTATTGTAAGACTTTAATTTATAGAGGAAATTTTGATGTTAAGAGTTTTAAGTTAACAAATTAATTTATCATAAAACGCCTAAAAGAAATAGGAGTTTCAAAGAATGTAAGACGAAGACAGGATCAAAGGACATTTCCCTATACATACTAAGAAAATAAAGCTAACGTCCTTTTAAACGATTTAAGTGAAGAGAAAATGATATACCAAATAACAAACTTATAATTTAAAAATGGCTCAACCGATTTAATTAATTTTTTTTTACAAAATAGTTCTACTTTTTCCATTGCAAAGTGGACCGTCAGTGCTATATGACCGCTGCGAAGGGGAATAATTAGCAATTCATTGTATTTGAGAATGATGTTAGCGAACTGTAAAAAACAGCGACCCGATATCTGCAATGCCCACAAAATTTTAAAAGTACAAGTACATTTGTATGTATCTGCGTGGGTTACACTGGCACAAAGTCGGAAAATGGAGGACCATAGGAAATTACGGTCCCTCTGTCACGCCCCAAAAATTTTAAAAATAGACGTACAACTGAAAATGTTAAATGTACAAGTTTTAATAACACGGAATGAATCCGAAGAGAGGTGAAAACGAAGAGACCGATTTTTTTTTAAATTTTCTACGTGGAGTTCACTAGCACATAGGCCACAGAAAATGATGGACCGGGCTTTTGATACGCCCAAAAAATTTCAAAAATATACAGTGGTGGTCCAGTATAACGAATGATGTCCGGTGTTGGTTCGTTATATCGAAAATTCGTTATATAGAAATACATAGTTCGTATCATAACGCAACGCCCCTGCTACGCCCTAAAATGGTTTTAGTACAAAATTAAATGCAAACTTTGTAGATTTTGAATGGGGATTTGAACCTGCGTCCCTGAGCTAATAGACTCAAATTGTATATGACGAAAACTTTAAAGTCTCTAACGAGCTCTTTCGATATAGGAAATATTTTAACCCCAACCGCCTGGAAGAAATTCAAGGATTACAAATTTCTCCCGAAGACAAGGTGAGGATCATCGATATATACTAAGAAAACATAGCTTACGCCATCACCATTCCAACGATACTAGGTACAAGAAAATCGAAAACCCATTTTGGCTGCGAAATATACATATGTATATATATACGTCTACTATGATTTTTAGCATCATTTGCTACGAATGCGCTTTTTATTGTCCGAATCCTGCTTTTCGAATTTAATGAAATACCGTGCATATCAGAATGATTTAGTTCTACCGGCACCAGCAGACCACTGAAAAGTATGTAGCCGGCTTTCACACGCCCACAAAATGTCAAAATACACTGGGAGAAACCGATTAGACCGTTTTTTTTTAAATTTTCTACTGGCACATAGACGGAAAATGGAGAATCTCAGAAAAGGATGAATCCGCCCTCTGCTACGCACACAAAATGTCAAGTGTAGTCACTTATAAGACCAAATTTCAAAAGTACAAATAACAAAAATATACGGGTGAAACCTGTTTTACCGATTTTCTTAAATTATTTCCCTGGGTTCCACTGGCACATAGACCACAGAAAACTATGGACCTAAAGTTATCGTATGGATCAAATGTAGACGTTCAAGTACAATTTTTAAAGTACAAATTACAGAAATACACGGTGAAACCTTTCTTACTGATTTTTTTTTTAATTTCTACGAGGGGTCCACTGGTAAATAGTCGGAAAATGGCGACTCCCACAATTTCAAAAGCTGCGCGTTTCGGACATTTCGATTTTTTTATGGGTTCTACTCACACCATTTTTTTAGTATTGCTCAAATGCATATTTACTGAAATTGGTCCAGGTTCAAATATTATTCGAAGCGGTGTTTTTTTTTGTTTAATTAAAATTTTTATCAAGTTTTTTGTTTCAGAAACATACCACAGCATAAAAAAAATTTTTAAATATATCGAAGTCGAAAAAAAATCGAATGCCACAAATTTTTTGTTTAATTTGTGATTACTTTTGAGGCGTTATAACTTTTCTATATGTAGTGGAAATCTAGAAATGTGACATGACATGTGAAATCGTAATAATTTTTCGATATTTTTCCACAAAAGAATTTAAAAATTTACACCAAACTCCTGAAAGAAATACCGATTTTTCTTTAATTTTCTAAGTGATTATATTATTTTATAAGGCATGACTGACAAATAGACGGAAAATGTAGGACCGCATAAAATGATCTGCCACACCCCCAAAGTTTCAAATTTAGCACAAATTTCAAAAGTACCAACACGGGGTAAAAGCGATGACCGATTTTTGTTTAATTTTCTACGTGGGCTTGACTGAAAAATTGACGAAAAATGGCGCACTGCAGAAAATGATGGACCTGCCCTCAGCCACGCCCCCGATATTTCAAATTTAGTACAAATTTCAAAAGTACCAACACGGGGTAAAGACGATGACCGATTTTTATTTAATTTTCTACCTGGGCTTGACTGACAAATAAACGGAAAATGGAGGACCGCATAAAATGATCTGCCACGCCTCCAATGTTTCAAATTTAGAACAAATTTCAAAAGTACCAACACGGGGTAAAAGCGATGACCGATTTTTGTTTAATTTTCTACGTGGGCTTGATTGAAAAATTGACGAAAAATGGCGCACTGCAGAAAATGATGGACCTGCAATCAGCCACGCCCCCGATATTTCAAATTTAGTACAAATTTCAAAAGTACCAACACTGGGTAAAGACGATGACCGATTTTTATTTAATTTTCTACCTGGGCTTGACTAACAAATAAACGGAAAATAGCGTTCAGCAGAAAATGGACCTGCCACGCCCACAAAATAATAAAAATTATCAAAAGTAACAAAACGGAGTGAAAGCGATGAGACCGATTTTTGTTTAATTTTCGAAGTGATCTCCACTGGCACATATACGACAAATGGCGAACTGATACGCCCATAAATTTCGGAAGTATCCCAGTTTTTTTGATTTTTTGTTGGATTCTATTCTCACTACCTTTTTTGCTATTGCTCTTATGCAAATTAACTGCAATTGCCCAATAGCCTTTAAAGCTTCGGAATGTAGGTTCAAATCCCTACACAAATTGTATTATTTTTTGAAAATCATACAAATTCTGCAATTAATTTGTATTCAAACTTAAACGTTTTTAAAATATCAAATCTTAATAATTTTTGAAAGATTTCGACTAAATAATATACCCTCAAACCCATTAAAGAAATAAGAGTTTCAAAACTGAAAAAAATTGTGTTCCGTATAGACTACCAAACCGTTTGTCAGATTTTCGGGATGACATTTTGACATCATATTCTGACTACCACAAGATTTGCATAAACATTTTTAACCAATTCGATAATTAAATAACTGCCACATAACATGAATAACTTGAAATCTTCGATAATTGATATAGCCTTCCAATCCAGTCCAATCAGAGCCTTTCAAAGCATACTTCACGAGTTTTTGAGCTATCGCCTGGGTGGACCAGGCAAACTAGGGAGCGAAGCGACCCCGGTGCGCTAGTCTTGGAATAAAAATAGATTATGATAAGGTTAACGGAATTATGAAATTAAGTCAGGAAACACACATTGATAAAATTCAATGCAGTGAAAACGCCAATGGAAAAGGGATTGCAACTTTCAGTTGAAGAAGGTGAGAAAACTGAAAAACCGTATCGAGAAATGTTAGAAAGTCTAATGTATTTAATGCTATGTGTGAGACCTGATATATGCTTTCAAGTTGGATACATGGGGCGTTTTCAACAAAATCCAACAGAAGTTCATTGGATGGTTTTAAAACGAATTGTAAGATATTTAAAAGGAACATCGAATTTCAAATTATTATTTAAACAGAACCCGAAGGAGAGAGAACTTGTTGGATATGTAGACGCTGATTGGGCATCCGATTCTTCAGATAGAAAATCAGTAAGTGGATACATTTTCATGGTGTTTGGTTGTCCAGTATCTTGGAGCAGCAAAAAGCAAACAGTTGTTGCCTCGTCATCCAGCGAAGCAGAGTATATTGCATTAAGTGCCGCTGTAACTGAAGGAATTTGGATTCGAGGAATTTTAACACTAGAAAGACCGACACATTGTATATACCTAGTAGTCCGGAAGCAGTCAAAATTACTGCTTTGTAAAAGAATAACTAATGTGTAAAGAAATTGGTTAAATATTATTTTTTTATATTTTTCATATTATTAACACTTTATTCGACATTTTTTGCATTAATTCTGAGCGAAAAATAAATACAATAATCACCTTATTAGAACATGTATCACTACCTAAAGATTCGAATAACAAGTAAAAGTTTCACTTATTGAGCAACTGCAACTCATCAAGTATCGACAATTTATCACATATTTACGAGTTATTATGTGACGGCAATCAAAAAAAAGTAATGAAAACTATTGTGTCAATGTCGAGACGAACTGATCATATAAGAAATGTACTAAATTTAATAATAAGAGTCATTTTATTACTTGAAATGTCTCAAGCAGTCAAAATGACTGCTTTCGGGCTATCTAGGTATAGCACATACGTATATACCAGAAATGAAGGAGGGGGAAGTTAAATACTAATTTAATAAATGCATTTATATGTCGTAAAAAAAGTCACAAAGTTTTAAGAATGTGTGACATTATATATATTCTTTTTTTTCTAATTGAAATTAAAAAGCAGTCAAAATGACTTGCTTGGGCAATCTAGTGTTAAGTGACTTGAAGGTATTAAGAGATAATGAACCGATATTGATTTATGAAGACAATAGAGGATGTATTGGAATGGCCAAGAATGCAGAAAACAAACGATCAAAACATGTAGACATAAAACATCATTTTATAAGAGATCATGTATCAAAAGGTAATATCAAGATTGAGCATGTGCAGACAAATTTTCAAGTTGCTGATATTTTCACGAAGTCCTTGGATTACAGCAAGTTTAAAGAATTCAAAGAAAAATTACAATTATGTGATTGAGAGGGGGTGTTGAAATAATACCTGTTACAATTCCACTTGTTCATTTTTATGTTTATATTTCATGTTTGCAATCACATATGCTTTTGTACTTTATTGAACATTTTGTTTGTACAGTAATTTCACTTCAATCATATCACTCGAAATAAACAGTTGTTCATTCTTCTTTTGTAAATTCTTTCTTGTTACTTATTTTATTTTAATATAAGCAAGAGTCATTATTAATTTTGCACACAATTTTTGGCATTTAATTAAAAACTCACTGTAGCAGATATATTTTCATACTTATTTACTTATACTTATTTATTTTATGCGACTTAGTTTGCAACCCAGAATATTTGAAATTCTTATACATTAGCTATCTCTTTTTCTCTTATGTAACTTAAAATTCAAAAGCTTCTCAAAATCTCTGTAAAGCTCCCTGCAAAATTGTATAAAAGCAGTGGTCCAGCTCATTTTTACTCACTTCCGTTCCGGCCACAGATAACCAGATGTGAAACTCTTGACAGTTCGTTAAAAATTTATTACACGCATTGTATATATGAGTTCACCTGAGAAACTTCAAATTATCAGTACTACCAGATGTTTCGCCCGAGGTTTCATGCAAATCGTGGTGAAATCCAAAAATATTTCATAATACTTCCTTGACAATATTTACATTATGTTATTTAGTCAGTAACAAAAAGTTAAATAAAACTGTTTTCAATTATTGAAAACATTATAATTTATATATTCGATGAGAAATTAAAAAAAATATATATATATTAAATTTCACCTAATTTTATGCAGAAAGTGGCAACGCTTTAATCATTTTTTGGTGAAAAACAGGTCAGCTGTTTATGTATTTAAAAATAATTTCCTGAATTGGGTTTTGTTCTGAAATCTCAAAATTAATTTCCTATTTATCATTTAAATCGAAATATTACTTTTCATTAGAAATATAAAATATATTTAGTTCAAACTATAGAATATATCGAATTTAAACATTTTTAGAAAAGAAGAACAAGAAAACGATATGGTGAATTATAGGTCAAGTTGAGGTGACTTTCGGGGGCGGCATCTCGAGTTTCTGGGGCGGCAAGTTGTAGTTTTCACACACACAACTTTAGAAAATTCACGACCACAGTCATACAAAATAAGAAGTTTCACATCTGGTTATCTGTGGTTCCGGCGATCGATACTAACAGACATTCTGAAAGGGTAAGTGCGATTCGAGACAAGCGATGGCTTGTCGTTTCGCATAAATCCTACCAGAGTAAACGCAGCTGAGAGTTGTTGAATGTAGACAAGCGATGGCTGGTCGCATTCGGTTGCTTTCAGTAGCGTTTGTTTCCCTCGATCGACGAACATCACTTTATATCATTTCAGACTACACAAATTTCAATTTTCATATTTCATATTCATACTTCATAAATACATGTTGTTATAAAATTAAATAAAGATTTAAAACTTTAATAAAACTGTTATAAATTGGCGCCCAACGTGGGGCCCGAACCTACAATTTAACATCGTGGCCGAAATTTGTGAAACATCAGAATCGTCTGCACGTCGAAGTCAAAGAATTGCAGAAAAATTAATTAAAAACATGGTTACGCTATCCACAGATCAATTTGAACGATTAATGATGGCCGTGACTACATGCAATATCAGGTCCGGATCATTTAGTAATTGCACTGCACGTTATAATGGGGAACGAAATCCTTCAAAGGTTGAAGAATTCGTGTCTGCTATTCACAATTATCGAAGAAGCCAGCTGTAGATGAGCAAATCGATTTATTGTTTGGAATGCTACACGCTCAGATTCGTGATAGGGTTCTCCGCAACAAAATTTCAACATTTGACGAACTTCTGATCGAAGCACGCGAAGCTGAACAATTTGTGAAGGAGCGGAACAAGCCGGTTGCCGAAGTTGCTGTGGTTGGAACTACGCGCTATAATTTTTGCCATAAAAAGGGTCATACGATAGACCAATGCTTTAAGAAACAGGAACAAGAAAAAGAAGTCCGTGCAGTTGCATATGCACAACCAGCAGTAGTAAAACCCAAATTGGCCTGCTATGGGTGCAATGCTCCAGGTGTTACTCGTGCAAACTGTCCAGCGTGCAGTAAGAAAACGCAGACTGCACCAAGTTATGTCAATTTTAACTCAATGTCAACAAGTGCCATAGGTCGAGATATACCCATAGTCAACGTCCAGTTTTTGGCGTACCAGGTCAAGCGTATTTTGATTCTGGTGCACGCACAAGAGTGGCTAGCGCTAACCTCAAGAAAATTATGGATCTGCAAGGATATAAGTACTCCACCGTCAAGTGTGAAATTTCCCTGGCAGATGGTAGCGTCTCTGTGCAGGAGTGCATGTCGACAATTTGCAAAATAGTTATTGGTGGAAGGTGCCTAAATATCCAATTCATTATACTTCCAAACGCTAGTGGCAATCGCACGTTAATTGGTGCTGATTTTATGGAACAAGCGGGAATCGTCATCAACATGGGACAACGCTATTGGTATTTCGAGAGCAATCCGTCTCAGCAGTTTGATTTCGGCGAATCTCTTCCTCTAAACTTAAACTTGTTAGAGTCCATAAAAGTTTTAAACATCCAGACAAAACGTAAGCCTGAACATATGTCAACGCCGCAACATGTCGGAGTTCGAGTACTTTGGCCCAGAAACAACAAAAGAAAACGACTACTCACCGCACAGCATACAAGCAATTTTTAAAGATGCCTTACCGGTAGATGCCTCAACTCCCGATAAAAAGACAGATTCAGGATTGTTTGGTGGAGTAGTGTTTGACTCAAAAGCATACAATGAAGTTATTTTCACGCCATTCTGTTCAGTTAATTTTAAAATAATTAAAGAATCTGATGGCAGTCAATTACCGTACCAGCAAAAGGTTGAACTAGATCGCCTTTTAGTAAAACACGTATATGTTTTTGGCAGTTCCGATGAACCTACACCATATGCCGTTCATAAAATAAACACCGGTGACCACGAACCAATATCGTCATCACCATATCGTCTCTCATTTGCTAAATCTCGAGAATTAAAATCTGAAATCGAAAAGATGCTTGAAAGTGGAGTAATCCAAGAATGCGAGTCTGCATGGTCTTCGCCAGTTGTAATGGTTCCGAAACGTGATGGTGGAATCCGCGTGTGCGTCGACTATCGAAAAATTAATGCCATAACTGTACCTGACAGGTATCCACTTCCAAGAATGGACGATTTGCTCCATGCTGCGAAGAGCACCAGGTTTATGACGACACTCGACCTACAAAGTGGTTATTATCAAGACAAGGTCGCAGAAGAAGACTGCGATAAAACATGTTTAAAACGCCGTTTGGCACATTTTGTTTTAAAAGGATGCCATTTGGTCTGCGAAATGCGCCAGCGACATTCCAGCGCCTCATGGATCGATTTAAGTCTGCGATTCCAAATGTACATGTTATGGCATATCTGGATGATCTAATTATATGTTCAGCGACATTTTTGGAGCACTTAAACCATTTAAATATAGTGTTCGAAAGGCTTTCTAAGTTCAAACTACGTGTCAATAACTCCAAATGCCGATTCTGCTGCTCTCATGTGAAATATCTTGAACATATACTAACTCCAGATGGCATTTCAGTCGACCCAAAGAAAACACTTGCAGTTAGTCAACGCAAAGAGCCAAAGAATGTTAAGGAGCTAATCTCATTTATCCAAACATGTTCATGGTACAGACGTTTTATCAAGCATTATGCGGAGATAGCGAAGCCATTAACAGATTTGACCAAGAAAGATACCCCATGGAAATGGGACGAGCAACAATGCAGTGCCTTCAACAAATTGAAAGAGAAGCTGACGTCCTCACCAATTTTAAAACAAGCTCAAGATGAAATGCCATACATTATAAAAACAGATGCAAGCGGTTATACTCTCGGAGCTGTTTTACTCCAGGGGGAGGGGAAGAACGAACACCCCATTGAATATGCAAGTCGTCTACTTTCAAGCGCTGAACGAAATTATTCCACGACGGAGAGTGAAGCTCTCGCTATTGTATATGCATGTGCAAAGTTTCGTGGGTATATCGAAGGCGAGGAAATTTTATTATTGACTGACCACCAACCTCTGAAGTGGCTGTTGACCATGAAGTCTCCATCAGGGCGTTTAGCGAGGTGGGCATTACAAATTCAACAACACAATTTTAAAATTGAGTACATGCCAGGAAAACGAACGCAGATTTACCGCGAAAAACTTCTAAGGAAATTCGGACAGAGCAGCGCAAAGACGAATATATAAAAGAAATAGTTTATTCATTAGAATCCCAAGATGAGAACATCAGTCGGTGGATAAACAGAGGATATGTGATGAACGATGGCATATTACACTGTTACGGAAATGACGATGCTGATGACGCACAAATCGTTGTTCCTTCACATGAAAAAGCTGACATTTTAAGGGAGTATCATGATGAAACTACCGCTTGTCATTATGGAGCAGAAAGAACTATTTCACGAATAGCAAGTAGATTCTTCTGGCCGGGAATGCGTGCAGAGATATCAAAGTACATCAGAGGATGCATTGATTGTCAACGATATAAAGCATCAAATACTAAGCCTGTTGGACTTCTTCAAACAACAAGCAGTAAGCAGCGTTTCGAGGTAGTAGCAGTTGACTTATTCGGCATTACCTCAAACTGATGACGGTTTCCAGTGGATCCTTATTGCGGAAGACGTTGCAAGTCGATAGAAATCTTTGCCCTCAAGGAAGCCACTGCTGAAGCATGTGCGAAGACATTAATGAAAGGTTTTTTTTTTGTTATGGGATACCGCGTCGTATGAAATCGGATAACGGAGTGCAGTTTATTTCCGCCATAATGCAGAAAGTTGCATATTGTTTGGGCATCCAGCAGCAGTTCACACCCGTCTACCACCCCGAAGCAAACCCCGTTGAACGTAAGAACAGAGATCTGAAAGCGCAGTTGGCAATATTTGTACAAGATCAGCACAATAAATGGAACATTAATATGGCAGCTATTCGTTTTGCCATGAATACAGCAAAATGTCACAGTACTGGCTTTACAGCGGCATATTTGACTTTTGGTAGAGAGCTTCGTACTCTACATGATGTGCAACACGACGTAAAAGCTATTGTAGAAGCAGAGAATTTTTCCACAAATTACACCGTATCTTCAAAATCTATCAAAAATTCTCAAAGATGCACATGAAGTAGAACATCAAACTCAGGACAAGAATAAGATGTATGCTGATAAGAGCAGACGAGCTCAACCTGATTTTAATATTGGAACGCAAGTATTAGTGACAACCCACGTTCTTAGTCAAGCATCAAAAGGTATTACGTCAAAATGTATTCCAAAACGAGATGGACCATACGTGATCACGAAGAAAATTGGGTCCTCATCTTACGAAATCGCTTCACTTCAAAATCCAAACGTGGCCTTGGGTACATATCATGCATCTGCGTTAACGATGTACAAAGGTTCCAATGCAGATAACAACCCAGTTCCAGTTCGTCCAATAAGGAAACGAGGACGACCTAAGAGATTGCAAGACTAGGAAGGTGTTGACGCACGCTCGTGTCGAGACCCGCACGTCAAAGGGGGAGACTGAAGCAGATATATTTCATACTTATTTATTTTATGCGACTTAAAGGCCCCGACCATGATATGGCGATGTACACTTTTGAAAAACTTCGGAACGAGCGAATACACAGGAACATATGGAACCGACCATGAGTTGTAGAAAAAAATTTTCGTTCAGTTTCGATCAATTCGTTGACTTCGGGAAAACTTCGGAGTGACCGGTTTCAACCGCTCTCTCAGTGTTTTTCGAAAGTTTTTCAGTGTTGTCAAATTGTTGAAGATGTGTTTTTTTAAGATTTTGCAAAGAAATTCATTGAAATTTTGGTAAATGACAACACTGTTTGAAAATAAAAACAAAACAATCGCTTTAGCATGAAAGTACGGACCATGGGCGTACTTTGGGAATTGAGAAAATTTGAGAATACATTCGTCAAATTCTCTCATTTTTTTCCCGTGCAGCGGCCTATCATGGTCGAGCCTTAAGGCCCGACCATGATATGGCGATGTACACTTTTGAAAAACTTCGGAAACGAGCGAATACACAGGAACATATGGAACCGACCATGAGTTGTAGAAAAAAATTTTCGTTCAGTTTCGATCAATTCGTTGACTTCGGGAAAACTTCGGAGTGACCGGTTTCAACCGCTCTCTCAGTGTTTTTCGAAAGTTTTTCAGTGTTGTCAAATTGTTGAAGATGTGTTTTTTTAAGATTTTGCAAAGAAATTCATTGAAATTTTGGTTAAATGACAACACTGTTTGAAAATAAAAACAAAACAATCGCTTTAGCATGAAAGTACGGACCATGGGCGTACTTTGGGAATTGAGAAAATTTGAGAATACATTCGTCAAATTCTCTCATTTTTTTCCCGTGCAGCGGCCTATCATGGTCGAGCCTTTAGTTTGCAACCCAGAATATTTGAAATTCTTATACATTAGCTATCTCTTTTTCTCTTATGTAACTTAAAATTCAAAAGCTTCTCAAATCTCTGTAAAGCTCCCTGCAAAATTGTATAAAAGCATTTTTACTCACTTCCGTTCCGGCGATCGATGCTAACAGACATTTTGAAAGGGTAAGTGCGATTCGAGACAAGCGATGACTTGTCGTTTCGCATAAATCCTACCAGAGTAAACGCAGCTGAGAGTTGTTGAATGTAGACAAGCGATGGCTGGTCGCTTCGGTTGCTTTCAGTAGCGTTTGTTTCCCTCGATCGACGAACATCACTTTGTATCATTTCAGACTACACAAACTTCAATTTTCATATTCCATACTTCATAAATACATTTTGTTATAAAATTAAATAAAGATTTAAAACTTTAATAAAACTGTTATATCACGTAATTTATCGAAAAATAGTACGAATTTTAAAAATTGGATCGCGTAAAGTGTAAAATATTTGTGTTCGGTGCGAGATTCCAGAGATTTTTTAAAACCATACATAGATATCCCACCTAGCAATACAAATTGTAAAAACCTAAAATATTTGTTTGTAAAGTATTTAAAATTATATGTAAACATGGATTTTCGTAGAATTTTGCTCATAAATTTTATGTCTGAGAGTTACAAATTTGCTTTTATTACCAAAGTTATTTGTCCAATTAGTTTTTTACGTATAGAAGAAAGAAGCGCACATATATTTTCTATAATTTTTAGGAAAATATCATTTTAATCGGATGATTATTTTACAAGTAATTGCTGTTATTATACGTATTAAATGTTTTTAACAATTTAGATTTTTTATGTTTTAGGTTTGTTTTAGGTTTAAGATTTTTTTAAATAGTTGAAATTTTAGTTTTTAACTTGCGACATTAGTATTCATATTTTCTTTAGGAATGTTTCTATAATTAAGCAAAGCAATATACGGATCAGTGTTACTCTCTTGACATTTGATCAGCATTTTTTTATCGTTTGTATGGTTCGCTCAGCTAACCCATTAGATCTGGCGACATACGGACTTGACGTTTTATGTTCTATGTTCCATTCATTACAAAATTCTTTGAATTCTTTTGAATTATATGGTCCGAAATAAAAATATACCGTATGCCATGTCTTGCAAAAATTGATTTCAATTTCGTTTTCACTTCTGAACTGGTGAAGCCATTAGGGGTATTCAGACTCGTAGGCTCGTACTCGTAAGTCTCATACTCTCGTGATTTGGAGAGGTGTTGCATATATTTGAACAGATTGCCCGTTTTTGAGAAATATTATAATAATTCATGATTTTTCATGCATAAATATATTAAAAAAAATGTTGTTAGTATAATTCTAAAATTATAATTAAAATGTGTGAAAATGCTCACAATTTTTTTCATTTTATTTAAAAGATGATCCAATTATATTTCAAAAAAATCCCTTTCATTTGAAAGAAAATGCATTGCAACATATTGCCATCATTGTTTAATTGCTTTAGAGGTTGCTCATGTTTCTTCTTTTCGGACACTGTAACATAATTATTTAGATCACAAATAGTTTTATTTTCCAAAAAGGCATGATGTTTTATGTGAATATGAATGAATGTATTCAATTTTCGGACTCAAAAAATGATAATTGAAGGACGAATTGAGGAATGTTGCCACTACATTGTTTTTGCTCATATGAATCAAAATTTTGTGGCCCAAAAATACTTCTATCGGACATTTTTTTCACAGAAATTCGAAATTTTTAATGGAATTGTGTACTATAATACTTTATAATATTTTTATGTACAATTGTTAGTTGTTTTATTCGCAATTATTTCACTTTTTTGCAAAAATATTCATGATTTGTTTTTACTGCAAAAGTTGGCAACATTTACAAAATTGATTCTACGCGATCTACGAGAGGTACAACTCGCGTACGAGCGTGGAATCGTAGATTCGTAGAATCGTAGATTACAAAAACAAATTTGCACGTATTCTACGATTCTACGAGCCTACGAGACTGAGTCTGAATACCCCTATTGTTTAATAAATCAATTTCAACATATTTAGAATAATAATCAACTACTAATAAATTTTTTATTAAATTCGAAAATGTCACATCCGACTTTGAACCATGATATATTTACTATGTCATGAGGCAAAAGTTCCTTTTTAGCATTTGAATTTTGATGCTCCATACATATTTCGCAATTTGTAACGATGTCATATATATCGGTGTAAAAAATTGGCCAATAAACTGACTGT
Source organism: Coelopa frigida (assembly GCA_017309665.1). NCBI lineage: Eukaryota > Metazoa > Arthropoda > Insecta > Diptera > Coelopidae > Coelopa > Coelopa frigida. The sequence goes on along the minus strand of JAFDUT010000059.1, from coordinate 645 downwards.
CTTGCCAAACTTTGAGTACGTTGTACTCTCATGTGGCCTTCATGTACTTTTTTTAAAATACCACTTCGTAAAACTCTATTGATTATTCTTGAACAAAATACCATTAACGACACTGAGATCATCTTTAATTTTGTAATATGGCTTTATGATTTCTTCCACTAGCCTTTTATTTTGTGGCCAACCACTATAAATGTATTTGAAAAGCTTTTGAAAAGTAAAGAAAGCAAAGTTAACTCTTCATCAAATTCAGCTAAACTAGTTTCCTGCAGAGGTGCTCTCGAAAGTATGTCTGCTATAAACATGTATTTTCCTGGCTTATATTCCACCTCTAAGTCATATAATTGTAGTCTGAGCATGAATCTCTGCAATCTAGCTGTTATCTTATATAGTGGCTTTTTGAATAGAGATACTAATGGCTTATGATCTGTTTCAACTAAGACCAATAAATTTAATTTTTCTTGACAAATTTTGACTTTTCTTTGTTAAATTTGATGCCAACATTTTGGCTCTTTCTAGAACTTTAGCTAAATATGATTATGCTCTTCAATACTAGATGCACAAATTAAAAAATCGTCAATATAGATAATTAACCCGTCTATGTCATCAAAGAGTTTGATTTGATAATTTTAACGATTTCTCATCAAG